>AYEL01079913.1:0-32357 GCA_000484575.1 Olivierus martensii | reverse complement strand
CATAAAATATTTAAAACAAATAAAAAAATATAAATAACTGTATTTATATAAAACAATGTAAGAGAAAAATAATAATAATAAAATAAATAAATAAAAATAAAAAATTGTCAAAGCTAAAAATTGAACAATGATTACGCAATTATGAAAACCACAAATAAAAATAAAAAATTGTCAAAGCTAAAAATTGAACAATGATTACGCAATTATGAAAACAACTCTTCAACCACTACGCTACTGAAACATTCGAAAATTAATTAAATATTAGAATATATGAACTCAATACGAAACTCCTCGTGCGATTTTCTCGACAATGCTTGAGTAGTGTCAATACGAAACTTCTCGTGCGATTTTCTCGACAATCCTGGAGTAGTGACCTCACACATTATATTGTTCTAGGGGACTACTACAAGTATGCAAAATTTCAAAAATAAATCGGTGACCCGAATGTCTGAACCTCCCCTTGTAAGACTCAATTTTTGTCTCTCTGGTGAATATTAAACATTAAGGACAGTGGGATTCTGTATTAGCCAATTTTTTTTTTGTTAACAGATGACGCCACTTTCCATTCAGGGAGAATACTAAGTGGCGGGGCGAAACAAGCACTTCCACAGGCTGCCCACCCCTGCGGAGGGGTCAGCCGGATTGTGGAGGACGGGGATCGACGGGCCGGGCCCGGACCCCATGATAAATATTTTCAAGGGGTGGGACCCGGGATTCGAACCCGGGTCCTCCAGAGTGGAAAGCCGAAGCGTTTCCACGCGGCCAATCCGACCGACTGTATTAGCCAATTCTAGCTGTTACAAATTTAGACAAGAATCCAGATTATTCTCTTTGTAAACAAAAATACTGCCATACCGATATAAAATCGAAGCAAGCGGATGGGAATAATTCGATAACTTTATATGTGAAATTTTAACTGGTAATATTTGTATTCTTCCACAATAAATCTGAAACTTATGTTTAATAAACTTGCTTCCAACAATGTATGGTTAGTTTACTTTATAACACTTTATCAACACTAAAAATGACAGACGTTCAAACTTTAAAAATTTCTTATCTGTACCTTTAAAGTTGTTAAATAGTAAACTATTTAATAATTCAGCAGATAGCCATGACTGTAATAATATAAGGTGCGTCCCAAAAATATAAAGCCAACTCATAAGTTTGTTTTAATGCAAAAACTACACACGTTAATAACTTGACAATATTCTCATTCTGAAAAGAAAGTTATATCTCATTAACTGTTAATTTCTTGAAATCGTTAATCAGTAATGAAAATATTTACAGAAAAAAACAAATAATTTGTATGTAAAATGGTGTCCCAAAAGTATAAAGTCAGTTAATGATGATGCCTTTTTAAAAGGTGCTACAAGTAAAATATGCAAATTCTGTTTTACTCTGTACAAACAAGTCAACGGAAGTGTCTTTTACAATCCATATCGTGCTACAAGTAAAATATGCAAATTGTGTTTTACTCTGTACAGACAAGTCAACGGAAGTGTATTTTACAATCCATATTTACAGCAGCTGCTACACACATGTCGAAAAGTATTAATTGAAAGATGGCACGCGGTAAACGTTTATCAGAGTTAGAAAGAGGTAAAATTATTGTGTTAAAAGAAGATTATTCCGCAAGACAAATTGCTAGAAGAATGAATCTTTCTCATACCGTCATTGATAATTTTTTACGATTAAAAGACAAATATGGAACGAAAAAGTCAACAGGTCGTCTGCAGAAGTTAACAAACCGCCAAAAACGATTTGTTGTGCGTGCTGTATCTTAACATAATTACTCTTTGCGACAGATCTCATGCAGGAAAGACATATCTGTATCCAAATCAACAGTTGGCAGAGTTGTATCATTATGCTCACACCTGCAATATAAGAAAAGAAAACCTGCTCCTTCACTGACAGCACGCCATAAAGACGAACGTTTAAAATGGGCCAAAAAAAATGTCATGGACAAATTCTTGGAGAGAGATCATTTGGAGTGACGAAAAGAAGTTTAACCTAGACGGCCCACACGGTTGGCAATATTATTGGCACGACCTTCGAAAGGATCAAAGCATATATTCCAAACGTCAGCAGGGAGGTGGTTCTGTGATGGTCTGGGCTGGCTTTAGCTGGAATGGAAAAACCTGAATTGCAATGATCGACAGTCGTATGAATGCTCAAAGGTATCAAGAAGTTTTACGGCTGCATTTGCTGCCAACAGCTCATAATATTGCAGGCAGACATTGGTTTTTTCGACAAGACAATGCTGCGGTTCATACTGCAAATAGCACTTATGAATGGTTTTTAACAAATGGTGTTCCAATTAGTGAATGGCCTTCAAAATCGCCTGATTTTAATCCAATGGAGAATCTGTGGGGGATATTAGCGAGACAAATTTATATCAATGGCCAACAATATGAAATAATTAATCAATTAAAGGATGCCATTATCAAAAAATGGGAAGAAATTCCCCTTAACGTGCTGCAAAATTTAATTAAATCTATGCCTGAGAGAATTTATCAGGTAATAACCAAAAAAGGTAGTTTTATTGGCGGGTAAATTGAATATATTTATGTTTATTGAGAAATATCAGTTATGGCTTTATGTTTATGGGACAGTCTTTAACTATTTTAATTTGAATATAATTTCTTAATTTATTTTTGTTACCAGAAAAAAACAAAACTTCTGTTCTTGTATGATTATTTTAAATGATACAATACAATAAAAGTAAATATAAATCAAAAAGTTTTATATTCTTTATTTTTCGTGTAAAAATGTTGTTGGCTTTATATTTTTGGGACGCACCTTACAGTATATATGATAAAATTTTAATTGCAATATCTAATAATAAGGCAATATTTTTTAATAAATATTGTTAATTATTTTCATTTTGCTATAATAAAATATATTCTTTATTTTTCGTGTAAAAATGTTGTTGGCTTTATATTTTTGGGACGCACCTTACAGTATATATGATAAAATTTTAATTGCAATATCTAATAATAAGGCAATATTTTTTAATAAATATTGTTAATTATTTTCATTTTGCTTTAATAAAATAAAAAAAAATCTAATAATTTTATCGCGATGTTCAGGTAATCTTTTTATCTATCCTATTTTTAGTCTCTGTAAATCTAATTATAAATTTATAGTTTTGTATTAATGTTAAAGGAAATAATAAAAATATTCAATAACTCAACTAGTCTTTACAGATTAATGTCGGCCGGATGGCCGCGCTTATCACCCTGGAGGATCCGGGTTCAAATCCAGATCCCACACCTCCAGATTTTCAGGAGGGGATCTGGGCCCGGCCCGTTGAACCCCATCCTTCAATATCCGATTGACCCCATCATGGGTGTTGGCCAGCCTGTGATGGGTTCTATAAATGGCCGCCGCCAGATATAGAATATCCCATGAAGATATGGCGGCTTATTCTAACTTAACCTAACCTTTAGATTAATTCAACATTATTTAATTCTTGTAGTACATAGTTCGTGTTTAATTTAAAACAATAATAATGAAAATTCCTTGTAACAATATTCTGATTTATAAATATATTTACAACCAAAAACCTTCATCTGAATCACATGTTTTGCAACAAATATATTGCAAGATAGTCTTGAGGAATGTATTCTCATAACTTTCGGAATCCCAATCGATAACTCTTCTACTATGAATAATTTTTTCTAAAATTCTGTAAAATTTTTGACGAATATCTTTTAGTAACTGGAAATCCTCTTCGGAGCAGTTTACTTTTAACCATTTGTCCATCATTACAATATTATTTCCGGATTTGTTATCAGTGATTTTCCCACCAAATAGAAATAATATTTCAGGAGTATAACCATCGTAATGTCGTGAATATAGATCTTCGAAGTTTTCAACTTGAAAATCTGGAAAAGATTTTTGAATAGATTTCTGATGTACAGATAATTTGCCGTCCTTTCTGGTGAAATGAAATATGATGCTAAAAAAAGATTTTAAAAAGATTTTTGAATAGATTTCTGATGTACAGATAATTTGCCGTCCTTTCTGGTGAAATAAAATCTTTTTTTAGCATCATATTTCATGTGTGCCAAATTTGGATATATTCCTGCAAAGATAACAGCTCTCAATACATTTATATTATCAGAGTTCCTATTCAGTGACTGATGTTTCGAGTTAAAATGATTGATGAAACCTAAATTATTAAGACTTTTAACATACTGTTTCAATACTTGGTTACATACTTTACAAAAAATGCTTTGATTGACTGTTTTTTTCCCAGCCTTCAAAAGCTTTAACAGCTATTAAATGATCGCTTCGAATATTATTTGCAAGTTTTGCTTTGATTAAATTTACTTCTCTTAATTTATTTCTAGGTATGTGAAATGGATCCATGTAATCTAACACTGCTACAACTGTTAATATTGGATCTAAGCATGAAAATATAGCTGCAAACAGTAGCATTTTGTCCAAATGAGAATCTATTGATAGATGACTTAGAACTAATCCAAGAGATGTTAAATCCAAGAGATGTTATTCATTATAATCCAGGCAGTTGATTGCTTTTAATTTTTCTACAGCTACACTGATCGTTACAGGATCAGGGGAATCCAATCCTTTAGATAAAAATCTTCTGATATCTTTATATTTTAACAATTTGATCTTTAAAATTAGATTTTCTAATTTCGTGCATAATATTTTCGGTATATGATAGCATGGCAAAGTTGATTCTCCAATCCTTTAGATAAAAATCTTCTGATATCTTTATATTTTAACAATTTGATCTTTAAAATCAGATTTTCTAATTTCGTGCATAAAATTTCCGGTATATGATAGCATGGCAAAGTTGATTCTTTTTCGATGTGTAAAGGTGATAACATTTACCTGCTCTTCCTCTTCTCTGGCATGTACTTGCTTTTGAAATCGAACAAGATTCTAGTGATTGTGTATTTGTATTTTTCGTTTTACCATAATATATAACAAAAACTATATCATCTATTGTTATACTAGTTTTTGTGATATTGGTAGCAATAACAATTTTCCTTAAACCATAGGGAGATGGCCTGACTACTTCTTGTTTTGTTATGGGAATTTGCGAATGGAGCAGTATAAACCGATAATAATGGTTTCTGAATATTTCATCATCAAGAAGGAGAGTAAAGATGATTAATTTCTTCCATACCAGGGACAAATACTAAAATAGCTCCTTCGCCTTCGTTGTTGCAAATATACTAGCATTTTTAGCACTTCGCCGGTTAATGACGTCTTTTCTGACGTCACTATCAGTTGAGGTTGAGACGGAGTATAGATTAAAATTAATCATATCATTGTTCCAGTAATGTAAGGTTTTTGAAGTTATATCTGAATATTGTTTTCCAGTAATTACTAAGTAATCATCTGTGTCTAAATTCTCAAAAGATGCATCTGAATCGTATCTAAGTATTTCTATCACGTCTTCTAACGTATATTTTTCCACATGATAAATCTTACCAGGTATTTTAATTATTGGACAATTATCAAAATGTACGGAAAATCTTTTCACGTTCATCAGTATCAAATTTAAATTGAATCTCTTCTTTATCAGATTTTTCAAAATAATATCAGTTTCCATTGTCCTTTCGTGAACTTCGTCAATAATCATGTATGTAAAATTTGCTAAGTATGGATCATTTTGCAACCATTGCAGTAACATTCCTGTGGTACAAAAGGTGATGGAGCCACTATTTCTGGACAGTTTGTAGCTTAATCTTATTTGATAACCAATACTGCTATGCTTTGCGCCACAAGTTTCTCCTCTCTCTTTGGCAATACGTTCAGCTATTCCAACAGTACTTATTCTTCTGGGTTGAATACAAACAATCTTGCACATACTTCCGTTATTATTCTCTATGCAATCATCCAAAATGTACTGTGGAATTTGGGTAATTTTCCACAACCAGTTTCGCCTTCAATCACGATTACTTGGTGTTTCTTTGTCATTTGGAAAATATAATTCCTCGTGTCATAAACAGGTAGCTTGGTTCTTTTTTGCTGTTCTTCTTTGTTGAAATTTCTTCGCATCTGTTCTTTAAAAATAATATCGTTATGCTTATTTCTTTTTAGAAAATTCTCATGCCTGCATCTAAAATATATATAGGCCTGAATGTGTAAGAACTATGATATTGCAATAGTTTCCTGAACTCTTCTGATTCCATTGATGACATATTGATTGATAAAGTTTCAAACTCCTCTACTACGCTTGCATATTCATTCATTTCGGATAGAGTTCAAATTTAGAATAATGTAAGCTAACATTCGAAATCTCTTTCAAAATTTAGATATAACGGTTTCAAATTTAAAGCGCCATCTGTTCAACATAATTTTTCTACTATTCATAATTTTAAAAATATTTTGTACTCAACTTAATATTTTACAAAATAGTTTTATTTATTGGAGTTATTATTAATAATTACATAAAATTAATAATAAAATTAACAATATAAACTAAAGTGTAGATAAAAAATTGGCTAATTTTTTTTGATATAATATCATGTGATACTATGATATTTAAATTCACACTAATATAAATTATTATTATGATAATGTATCTACTATTTTTGTAATTTTTTACTTGTATAAATTTATATTCTTTTGTATTTTTTACGTAAACATTGTTAATAAATTATTTTATCGGATTGGTCGCGTGGAAACGCTTCGGCTTTCCACTCTGGAGGACCCGGGTTCGAGTAGGCCGGATTGGCCGCGTAGAAACGCTTCAGCTTTCCACTCTGGAGGACCCGGGTCCCACCCCTTGAAAATATTTATCATGGGGTCCGGGCCCGGTCCAAGTGGAAACGCTTCGGCTTTCCACTCTGGAGGACCCGGGTTCGAGCCTCTGCCTATCTAGTTGATCCTATTCTCACGCGGATTCCGCGTGAGGACTCAAAACGTTTCGGCTTTCCACTCTGGAGGACCCGGGTTCGAGTCTCGGGTTTCACTCTGGAGGACCCGGGTTCGAGTCTCGGGTCCCACCCCTTGAAAAACCGCGTTAAACGGGTTTTTACTAACCCAAAAGAGGGATCGGCCGGATTGGCCGCATGGAAACTTCGGCTTTACACTCTGGAGGACCCAGTGGATTGGCTACGTGGAAACGCTTCGGCTTTCCACTCTGGAGGACCCGGGTTCGAATCTCGGGTCCCACTCCTTGAAAATATTTATCATGGGGTCCGGGCCCAGCCCGTCGATCCCCTCTCAGGTCCCACCCCTTGAAAATATTTATCATGGGGTCCGGGCCCGGCTGTCGATCCTCGTCCTTCATAATCCGGCTAACCCCTCCGCAGGAGTGGGCAGCCTATAGGCTTTCCACTCTGGAGGACCCGGATTCGAATCCCGGGTCCCACCTCTTGAAAATATTTATAATGGGGTCCGGGCCCGGCTGTCGATCCTCGTCCTTCATAATCCGGCTGACCCCTCCGCAGGAGTGGGCAGCCTATAGAAGGGCTTGTTCGCCCGCCACATAGTATTCTACCTGAATGGAGTGTGACGTCATCTAGTGACCAAAAAAAAAAAAAAAATAATTATTAAAAAATTTTATTAATTATCAACCACAGGAGGTATCTACTATCTTTTATGAGTATATATAATTCTGATTTGATCTTGACTATAATTCATTATTATTAAATGAATTAATTTTAGTCAAAATAACTAGAATTCAAAATTCTGCACTATAATTCATTATTAAATGAATTAATTTTAGTCAAAATAACTAGAATTCAAAACGCTGCATTACCGGATATCTAAAAAGTTTAATAAAATAAAGCCAGTTTCTTTACTATATCAACAAGTAAAATTGATTAAGATATATAGATAATAAAATTTATTTATATAGTGCAAAACTATTTGTTTTCATTACATGATAAAGTACGATTTGCCGTATTTAGCATTGAGAGCTCGGGTGAGACTGGGACGAAAATGGCGGCAACTATCTTTTATGAGTATATATAATTCTGATTTGATCTTGACTATAATTCATTATTAAATGAATTAATTTTAGTCAAAATAACTAGAATTCAAAACGCTGCATTACCGGATATCTAAAAAGTTTAATAAAATAAAGCCAGTTTCTTTACTATATCAACAAGTAAAATTGATTAAGATAGATAGATAAAATTTATTTATATAGTGCAAAACTATTTGTTTTCATTACATGATAAAGTACGATTTGCCGTATTTAGCATTGAGAGCTCGGGTGAGACTGGGACGAAAATGGCGGAATGAGTCACGTGACGTACCATTATCCAATGGGCAGCCGTAAATAGCGGCAATATCCAGAGCATCCCATATCCAGAGCTTTATTCCAGAATGGAGTGCGGCGTCATCTGTTGACAAAAAAAGCCAACTCATTTTCAAATCACATTGGTGAAATTATCGAAAAAATATAGCGCACGTATTCGATAATGGCGGAATGAGTCACGTGACGTACCATTATCCAATGGGCAGCCGTAAATAGCGGCAATGTCCAGAGCCGTAAATAGCGTCATCCAATACCCAGAGCCGTAAATAGCGTCATCTGTTGACAAAAAAGCCAACTCATTTTCAAATCACATTGGTGAAATTATCGAAAAAATAAATATAGCGCACGTATTCGACTAGAAACATCTTAAATTCCTAAGAAACAAATCAGCTATCATACCTAATAACGCAGTCCTCTACCAGCTTTCATATTGTTAATGTTTTAGCATCTTTTTGTCAACAGATGACGCCACTATCCATTCTGGGAGAATACTAACTTGTAAGTGGCGAAGCGAAACAAGCCCTTCCACAGGCTGCTTACCTCGATGGAAGGGTAGCCGGATGGTGGGGAACGGGTATCAACGGATCGGGTTCGCATTCCATGATAAACATTTACAAGGGATGGGAGCGGAGACTCGAACCCGGGTCTTCCAGAGTGGAAAGCTGAAGCGTTTCCACGCGGCCAATCCAGTCGATTCTTCCATGAGACTATAGTTGGCTGGTCGGTAGGATGGCCGCGTGGTAAAGCTATGGCTTATCACCCTGAAGGATCCAAGTTCAAATCCGGGTCCCACACCTCCAGTTTTTTCAGAAAGTGTCCGGGCCCGGCCCGTTGAACCCCATCTTTCAACCATCAAGTTGACCTCATCATGGGTTGGCCAGCCTATGATGGACTTTATAATGCCAGATACTATATACGCCTCGGAGGGATATACAAATCTGCCTCCGCCAGATACAGTATATCCCTCGTGCCATATGGCGGCTTAACTTACCTAACTTAAATTAATTATAGTTGGCTGATCACCAATATGGTGAAACTTCTCCGTGATAATTAATGCTCAATGAAATAAGCGCCAGATTATCAAACATGCATTTACAACTGAACTGCATAGCGGACATTGAGAATGGAAATAGAAATATGAATCGAGATTGAGCATATGGAAGGTGAATAGACTAATGACAGGGAACGAACAACTGCTGGTGAATGAAATGTAAACCGAATATAGGCTGGACGTACTCTGTGTGAATGAAATTTATCGTAAGGATGGAAATAGAAATATGAATCGAGATTGAGCATATGGAAGGTGAATAGACTAATGACAGAGAACCAACAACTGCTGGTGAATGAAATGTAAACGGAATATAGGATGAACGTAATCTGTGTGAATGAAATTTATCGTAAAGGATGTGCATTTTAGTTTGCAAACAACATTGTGAGAATATGATGTGGGGTAGAAGATAATTAGCGAGTGAGTAGCAGTGTGGGAGTGCCAAGAGGAGTGTTGTTGAATGACAGAACAAAAAGTGAATGTTTAATTAAGGAACTTTTATAATAGGCATAGTATATATATATAGATCAATAGTTGTAATAAAAATGTGTGAATGTGTCGGAAAGTGAAGTACATTTTTTGTAATATGAAAAATTCAAATTTCTGAAGTTGGCAACGTGTATCATAGTAATACAGAAAATGGCGGATAGATTAACTCAACTTCAGGATGCTGTAAATGCGGTAAGGATTATTATTTTTTAATGTGTAAATACAAGAATGTCGTTTTGAATATCTGTGATGGTTTTATTCTAAAGCGTAATTTATTCAGGAAGGTAAATTCCCATTTCGTTTTTTCTTTCAATATTCATTTCTAACAGGTTGAGTATTAAACATTCCATGAAATGGTAAGGAAGAAAAAAATTTTGTATGTAATGATTGTTTATTAACATAAAATATTTTAGTCAAAAATTAGAAAGCCAGTTTGAATTATTATATTTGATGCTTATACCATGTATATGTTACAAGCATCAAAAGCAACGAGTATTCCATGATGCTTATTTGTAATCTTTGATTTAAACTTATAAAAATTAATTCAAACAGATATAATTTAATATATTAATTTCATGTACACTTATCCTTAAAAATATGTAAATGAAAATCAATATAAATTGAGGCTAACCATTTGTATAGAAATGCCTATTTTCTGTACAAATGTTAGTCTTGATTTACATGATTTTCAGTTACACAGTACTTTTGCAAAACCAGTCTACTGTGTAAATCAAGAAACAGGTGTATCAATTTTTCTTAAATAAAATACATTGTAGATTTATATAATTTCAACTTACGAGATTCCAGACTTTTATTATTGTCCAATTCAAATCTATTTTTCAACTTATGTTGTTCAAATTTCAGAGTTACTTGTTAGCAATAACAATTTTCTTATGAACTGTGTTCACTTAATGGCCGCATCGTAAAGCACACACTAATTATCTTGAAAATCCAGGTTCAATTCTGATTCCGCAGTTTTTTAGTAGAATCTGGGTCTGACCTGTTGAACCTATTTTTCTGGTTTACCCCATCATGGATGTTGTCTACCCTGTGATGAGCTATGAAATGGCCACTACCAAAAATATTGTGTGTGAGATTCGGTGTTATATTTAAAACTAACTGATGTGTAGATGCAAGTTAGGAATGTATTATATGAATATATATAAATTCATATATATTTATTACAACAAAAACATTTTTAAAATTTTAATAGCAAGCAGAAAACTTCTGTAATAGTATTGGAGTTCTTCAACAATTTGCTGCACCTAGTAGTTTTCCAGAATTTGAAAAATCACCCCCAAAATCCCAGCAACAGCAGCAACAACAAGAAGGTAAGTATTTTTTATGATTTATACTATTAAAAATAATTATTCCAACTAGAGCTTTCAAATATCATCAAAAGCTTTAAAATTTAATATTTGAGTTTTCTGAAATATTTTAAAATATTAATAAAATCACATGATTGAAAATATAAACCTCATTAGCTTATTACTGTTCCTCAGTTTGCGTAAAAAATGTTATTTTTCGATATAATTGAGGAAAATTTTAACACAGACAGCAAAGCAAAATTAAGGTATAACATACAATCAGTTTTACTACCATTCCAGCTGATGGTCTGCCATAACATATCAACATCTGTTATTCTGAAATGGTCAATAACTAACAATACAATGTATACTACAATGCATTTGAAAAGTAACTATACACCTGTCACCGCTTTCATTTTATATGGGATGAGACTGAGTTTCTTGTGAACTGCCTTGTGTGCAGTTGCAAAACAGACTTTTTTCTGTTAGGCCAACTTTCACATGGACTTATTGCATAGCAGCTGATATGTCTTGCAGTTTTTCTTCATTGAGTACTGACAGTCTCCCACTTTTCACTATTTTTTATATTTGAACAGTTCATTAGAATTTGGAATTTTTTATACATCCTGTCGATTTTATAGTCCTTTTTACCAAAGTTATTTTGATTATGTGATTCGATAAATGATATTATAGCTCATTTTCTAAAAATTTCAAAAAAATGCTGAAAAATCAAAAAGTTATTGACTATATTTAAGAAAAAGTGAAGAGTATATAATAATAGCATAACTGTTTTATTATCTACAATATTTTTTGGACTAAGAATATATTTTAGTTTATTTTAACAGAATTAACAATTATTTAGTAATCGTTCATTTTTTGTTTTAATTTCATCAAAATTTAGGAAAAAATCATGTAAAGTAAAACACACTTAAGTCATTTAAAGGGGAAAAAATATTGTAGATAATAAGAAAATAATTGTTAATTCTGTTAAAATAAACTAAAATATATAGTAATTGTTCATTTTTTGTTTTAATTTCATCAAAATTTAGGAAAAAATCATGTAAACTAAAATGTAAAACACACTTAAGTCATTTAAAGGGGGCATGATACTTGTTGCTTTACAGCACTCACTCATTTCTGGGAAATTGCAGCAAATGCTACTTTTGCACATGGGTGTGAGGCAATGAGTGCTGAGCAACAATAACCATCTGCAGTCTAATTAGAGAAACAGAAAATTTATTATAGTTATTTATGTACGAGATAAATCAAACAAACAAAATTGGTCAAACAATAACCATCTGCAGTCTAATTAGAGAAACAGAAAATTTATTATAGTTATTTATGTATGAGATAAGACCAATTTTGTTTGTTTGATTTTTTTCATATAAATTAAAAAATTTATAAAAAGTACTGTTAAAAGTTTTGTTAATGAAGTAAGAACAAGTTAATAAATAATGAAATTGATAAAAATGACAATATTTCAATAAATTAATATAAATAAATAATTACATAATATTTTTAACTTCATTCAACAGATTAAATAAAAAAATCTATTGAAGTTACATAACACATTCATATGCAACTCATGGTTTTTATAAATAATTTCTGAAAATTTTGGCTAAATTTTTTCATTCATAGCAACAATTCCTCTGAACAAAATGAGCTATCTAAAAATAAAGATTTTGTCGGACATCTAAAAAAATCATGTTTTCGTTTCTCGTATACATAATGAAAAGTTGTGAAAAAACGCTTACATTGCTAGTGAAAAAATGCAATAAATACTGAAAATTAAATTAAAATTGTAAAATCTCAAACACAGCAGAATTTAATAATACAACTCATGGTTTTTATAAATAATTTCTGAAAATTTTGGCTAAATTTTTTCATTCATAGCTCATTTTGTTCAGAGGAATTGTTGTAACTCATGGTTTTTATAAATAATTTCTGAAAATTTTGGCTAAATTTTTTCATTCATAGCAACAATTCCTCTGAACAAAATGAGCTATCTAAAAATAAAGATTTTGTCGGACATCTAAAAAAATCATGTTTTCGTTTCTCGTATACATAATGAAAAGTTGTGAAAAAACGCTTACATTGCTAGTGAAAAAATGCAATAAATACTGAAAATTAAATTAAAATTGTAAAATCTCAAAAACAGCAGAATTTAATAATATAAAATGATAAAATGAACTCTCTGTATTAAAGAAGCCCCCATAAATGTGTCAAGCTATTTAAAGACCAACTTTGAAATAAAAATGAATGATCTTACAAATTTAGACTCCTCCTCAAAAATTTTCTCTCAAGTTTTATGTAAATATTTTATATATAAAGTAAAAATATATCAAAGTAAAATAATGAATGTGTTTAGAAAATGTGTATTAATTTCCAAATAACTCTTCAAACAACTGAATGTAAATGCAGATAGTCCTCAACATAGGCATTTCTGACTTTTGACAATGAGATTTGAAATTTTTGAAACTAAATTCTCTAACATTTATGGATTTCTTGCTATCTATAAACAGAGAACGCAAAACTACAAAAATCAGACACCAAACAAAAAAAAAAAAAAAAAAAAAAAAAAAAAAAAAAAAAAAAAAAAAAAAAAAAAAAAAAAAAAAAAAAAAAAAAAAAAGATGCTTTCTGTATATCCTATCTTTGGAAGGGAATCAAATTTAATTGTATTGAACAATATTAGAATTTATTGATGACATTTCTTGTCATAAGTATGAATTGTTTATAAGTTGAGGCAATCATAATTAAAGGACTATCTACCTCTCTCTATTTACATAGTATTTTTGCAAATCAATTCACTATGCAAAAAAAGAGGAATAGATATAAAGCTTAATTGAAAAAGGATATATAAAAATTTCTCTGAATAAATTTAACCATTTTTGCAGAATGGCATCACAATTTGCATAACTTTCCTTCATATGTCATTTCCTCAAATTACATCATCTCTTGTAATAGCATGACATAGTTTATGGATGCTTCCAGTTACTTTTAGATTAAATGACAATCTAGTTGAATTGTATAACTAAATTAAATTATTATTATTTTTAACTAATTCTAGTTTTTCTTTAGATTATGCACATCTGTTTGCTACGTTAATTGCAAGAACAGCTAAAGATATAGATGTTTTGATTGATTCGTTGCCGAGTGAAGATTCGTCTCCAGAACTACAAGTATATATTGTTATTAAGATAAATAATTTATAATTCCTAATTATTGAATGTTAAAGTAAATTAGTCATGAGTAAGCAATACAAACAAAAACATAAAATGATCATTAGTTTTGAACCTATAATTCCTAATTATTGAATGTTAAAGTAAATTAGTCATGAGTAAGCAATACAAACAAAGAAACATAGGTTCAAAACTAATGATCATTTTATGTCCGGGTACCATTTGGCCTTTGTTATTAAACACAATTTTTTGTTTATTACTGAGAGGTCTCTCTTATTATATATTCAAGAAGTTCAAAATAATTTATTTTCAGTAGGAAATGTTAACATATTATATTAATGTATAATCAAACCTCAACTTGAGCTTCATGAATCTTTATATTTAATACAGTGGTTCACAAATTTTTTTTTCTGTCAAAGAACACATTTTAATATTTTAAAATTTGGTGGCACTCTTAATATTTTAAATAATAATGTAGATTTAACAACAACATTTTTATTAACAGATTATTATATTTATTCAAATTACAGACATACTCCTACACCGGATCATTAAATGGTGGCCCTTATTAACTTATAGCGCCACCTGCAGATTTTGTCTTTTTAAAAACTATAAAATTATGAATAACGACAAAAAATTTTGGCTTCCGCAGAAATTTGAGGTTTAGATTTTTCTAATGACACAAAAGCGGTTCAGCCAACCATGTTTCACTATTAATGATTCATACAATTACAATGTATTCTTAATTTTTCACAGCACACTGTCAAAGGTTTGGTATCACACTATACTCCGTCTCACCCTCAACTGATAGTGATGTCAGAAAAGACGTCATTAACGGCGAAATTTCAGCAGTGTGGCAGTAGTATGTGGACGGGCATTGTCGTGCAACAACACGACACCTTTTGACAGTAGTACTGGGATAGTTACAACCAAAGATCGCATAACGTCACTATCAGTTGAGAGTGAGACAGAGTATAGTTGAGAACCACTGGTCTAATACAATGATGTTAGATTGTATACAGTTTATATAGCAATATTCTATATTCTCTTGGCTAAATAAGTGTGTCTACTTTGGTTTAATAAATTTCCAATGACAATTATTGTCATAGTAATTTATATCAAAAAAATTATTATTATTAAAATTATATAATGATTTTCAAAAAATACTAGTTTAATATTAAGATAAATTTTTTTGTAAATTATAGTTAAATAATTTTTACAATTTATTATTGTTATTATTATTAAAATTATATAATGATTTTCAAAAAATACTAGTTTAATATTAAGATAAAATTTTTTGTAAATTATAGTTACAATAATAAATTGTAAAAATTATTTATCATTATGCAAATTATTGCAGTTACTTCTGGGATAGAGTGAAGAGGGCATTTAAAAAGCCGAAATGCATATCTGCTTCACGTATTTTTAACATTTATGTCTATAGAAGTTTAGAATTTTATCAGAATCGTTACAACGTAACAATGTACGAGGTAAGTCAATAATTATCTGCAATGTAGCTATAAATTTTATTGCAATACAAATAGGAAACTTACGTTAACATCATTTTCAACATAGTCCCCTTGCTTTTCAATGCACTTAGTCCATTGTTGCACAGGCTTCCTGATGCCCTCAGAAAAGAAAGTTTTTGGCTGAGCAGCGAACCACGCATGCACCGCTTCCTTCATTTCTTGGTCCGAGGTGAATCGACGGCCCCTTAATGCCTGTTTGAGTGGACCACACAAGTGGTAGAAAGATGCAATATCAGGACTATATGGAGGATGAACCATTACTTCAAACTTGAGTTTCCAGAGCATTTCAGCAGTGTGGCAGTAGTATGTGGACGGGCATTGTCGTGCAACAACACGACACCTTTCGACAGTAGTACTGGGCGTTTGCTTCGAATTGCAGGCTTTAGCCTGTCAGTAAGCATCTCACTGTAACGTGCACTGTTTATTGTTGTGCTCCTCTCCTGATAACGTTTCAGTACTGGACCTTGTGAGTCCCAAAAACTAAGCATCAGTTTTCCTGCGGATAGTTGGCTTTTGAACTTTTTCTTGCTGGGCGATAGAGTATGGAATGGAAACATCCACAGTCGTTTATACTCCGGCCTGTAATGATGGATCCATGTTTCGTCACCAGTAATGATTGTCTAAGACGACATCACCTTCGTTACCATAGCGATCCATCATCCAATGTTTTTGGCAGATGTCCAAGCACGTTTGTTTATGCAACACTAAGTTGTTTTGGGACCCATCTTGCACAGACTTTATAAAACCCAAGTCTGTTAAGGATGATTTCGTAGGCAGAACCATGACTAATTTGCAGATCATGTGCCACTTCGTCAATAGTCACTCGTCTGTCTAACAGAACCATGTCACGTGCATGCTCAATGTTGTCCTCATTTGTGGCTGTAGATGGTCATCCAGCTCCTTCCTCATGCATAACACTTGTGCAACCATTTTTGAATCTTTCAATCCATTCGTACACACACTGTTGCGGCAAGACATTGTCCCCGTATTTTGCCGAAAGTCTTTGATGGATTGCAGCCCAATACACCTTCCGACCATAAAAACCGGATCACTGAATGTTGCTCTTTTTTGGTGCACACAGAAAGCGGAGCAGCAATGATTAATGGCAAGGCAGTGACAATGGAACTGACTTAGCAACATCAAACCTGTGCAGAAATAATGACAAGGAAACCACGCATGGCGATACTGCGCAAAACAACAGTGCTGCCAACAGAAACACACAATTGCATTGCAGATAATTATTGACTTACCCTTGTAATTAAAGATAGGCAAACCTACAAAGAATACTATTATAATTTATTTTACATTAATTTTGGATTTAGGCAATGTATAATGTACAAATAATTATTGACTTACCCTTGTAATTAAAGATAGGCAAACCTACAAAGAATACTATTATTTTACATTATACATTGCCTAAATCCAAAATTAATCATCAAATTATAATTTTGCTCCTGATTTCACTGCTCCATCCACTATCTTTGCAAGACAATTTGAAGGATACTGCAGACAGATTATCTATTTATCTCTGATGCACTAGCAAAATTTCTATATAGAATTATGAATCTAATTTTTTTTTGCAAAAAAGTATTTTTCATTCACATTTTAGAGATATTCAACAAAAATGAGTTTGCCAATTTACATGATTTTAGAGATGGAACCTACTGTATAGTTTAGTAATCTGTAAGATAGATATATTTCAAACTTAGTGAAAATTTTCACTAACATCAGTAATATGCAAATATTTTATACTACTAAACAAATTATTGATATTTTTCCCTTTATTAAGGCTGCAAGTCTTAGACGACTAGAACAGGAGAATCAAGACGCAGCAAGACGATTGGAAGAAGTTGTTAGAAGAGGTGATGTCTTATTGGATCAGATTCAGCAAGCTCTACATGATATTGCCCAATCTCAATTAGAAATACAGAGAGTAGAAGATTCAGTATCTTAATCAAAATAATTTAGAGTAAATTAATAATTTCTGTAAATATTTAAATGTAATAAAATTACTGCAGCTGTTAAAATACAGACGACTCCGGTCTCATTAGATGCTAGAAATTTCTGTAAATATTTAAATGTAATAAAATTACTGCAGCTGTTAAAATACAGACGACTCCAGTTTCATTATGTTTGGTCTCATTAGATGCTAGAGTCACTGAAATCGCACTTAGTACGGTGTTTAAGGCAAAACTGGTTAATTGTATCAGAAGCTTAATTGCATTGAGAGTTGTTGGTAAAAAAAAAAGGGGGCAGCAATTGCTTTATCTAATGAGCTCCAGAAGTGCTGGCAAAACAGTATCATGACACAGGGCAGTGGTTGGGTAGTAGGTGGGCCAAAAAAAAAAAAAAAAAGTGCTATGGAAAAACATGTTCAAATCGATAAAATTAGTGTAAATCTTTCCCTTGTATGACAATAATAACTAAATCGTTTGTAATAAAAAGTAATTTTTAATTTCAAATAAAAAGAAATAATAAATTCAATCTGAAAACAATTGCACAAGTCATACATTTCTTTTAATATCATCCTTGAGCCTTGGTTCTAAGTCGGTTGAATGTATTCTTAACACCAGTTGTAAATGTTCATCAGTTAATTTTGATCTCACTTTGGACTTAATACTCATGATTTAGAAAGTTTTTTGCATATATGATGCTTTCAAATAATGAAAATATTTGGAAGCACTTATACGTGTATTTTTTTAACTGAACAAATTTTTAATTATATAACGATTTATGTTTTTACAAAAAAATTCTCGCATTTGAGATTGCAGAGGATCTGATACCACGGGCTGCACTTTGGGAACTCGACATAGGGTGTCACGATAAATTATTATAGGGTGGCAGCTTATTTTCTAAAATTATATAGAACTTAGTATGTGCATTGCCATGTGACTGATTTTAATCAGAACATGATGCTATTACATCAATGTTATGGCACTATGCACTTTATTAAAAATGGAAAATTTGTAATAAAGATGTGCCTAAAAATTTCAGTGTGATAGTGACATCCGACAATATTCCATTCCGTGGGATATCTTGAAGCTAAGTTGTCCATATAGGCAGTGGTTTGTAATAAAGATGTGCCTAAAAATTTCAGTGTGATAGTGACATCCGAAAATATTCCATTTCGTGGGATATCTTGAAGCTAAGTTGTCCATATAGGCAGTGGCGTAGTGACGGGGGGCAAGGGGTCTATCATGCACTGAGCGCCAAATTCTTATGAGTATTATTCTATATATAATAATGTTTTCCGGGGCGCCAAAAAGGTATCGTACCCCGGGTGCCAGTTATGCTTGATACGCCGTTGCATATAGGAAGTATATACGACAAAAAACTTGCTCTGTCAAGCATAGAGAAGCAGCCAGCCACTTTTACTATACAGGGTACTTTATATAATTTCCATAACAGTTGTCCCCCAAATTAAGCTACTTTGCAAAGAATTCAATTTATTAAATTTGCAAATGTGTGTAAAATATAGGTAAACAGAACATTTTTAATAATAATGGTTAATACACATTTTGGTGAAATCAAGTTGCTGGTGGTCAGAGTTAGAGTTAGTCCTAAGCTCTTTCTTTTGACCAATAATACCCTTACTCGGAATTTCCCTGACAGTCCATTTGGAATAAAATTTGTTTCTCTATGTTTCATTTGACTTATTCTTTAAATGAATCATAACTCCATAATAAGTACAGTGGTACCTTGGTTAACAACAAGACGAGTGGCTGTAATAAAAATTCATCTGAAGATGAGGATGGAGAGAGAGAGAGAACAACTTATGATTGTCAAAATGGTTTTGATTTCAGCAAAGTGGAAGTTCAAAATGTTAAGAAACGGAATCCAGACAAATCTGAGGTTACCATAACTGCAGATTTAATGAAAGTCCATGCAGTTTTTCAGAAACATTTTAAAAACAGGCAGAAGCAAACAATTTAACATGGTTTTTTACAGATCCATTTGTCAAAAAACTCCGAAGTGAGCCTAATTATCCTGGTGAAAATTGATAATTAAAAATTGTTTTCATGAACAATTCGTTTTATTAATGTAATTTTTTTTTTTGCAGCAAATAAATGATATTTACGTATTTTTAGAACATTTAAAATAGAGTTTTGAGTTTAATCTGCATTTATTTATGTACTATGGTTGTGAGAAGCCAGAACAAATTAATTTTCAATTAAAACTTATGGAGAATTGCATCTTGGATAACGACAGTTCTAGTTATTGATGGTAATTCTGGAATGGAGTACAGTTGTTAAACCAATTCTTTTTGATATACAAAGACCAATTGAAAAGGCCATCATTAGAACCTGTTTTATTATTATTATAAACTAGTAGACTAATTTTGATTCTAATATTCTGGATCCAGATATTTAACTTATATATTCTGATGTAAAATTAAAAGATTATGCATTAAATTTCTGGTACAAGTAAAGAAACACTTCTTAAGTTGAAGACTACATGACAACATGATGAGTGTTATTACATTGGAGAAATAGAAAACTAAAAATATTACAAGCTGAAGCATTTTATGCAGTTGGTTACATAAAAATCTTTTATTCGTAATATTAATACTTTCAGTTAGATTAATAATCATCTTCAACAAAAAATACACGATTAGAATAGAAAATGTTTGAATTACAGATATGTGCTAAGGTTCTAGATTTAAAAATTTTTAACTTGGATTAAAATGATAAACTTGTAATAGAAATGTGAAAATCAATTTTTAAATTAAATAAAGGTTAGGTTAGTTTTATTACGCCGCCATATCCTCGTAGGATATTCTGTATCTAGCGGCGGCGATTAGCTCCCATCACAGGCTGGCCAGCACCCATGATGGGGTCAACCAGATTGTTGAAGGATGGGGTTCAACAGGCCGGGCCCGGACCCCTCCTGAAAAACTAACTCCCATCACAGGCTGGCCAGCACCCATGATGGGGTCAACCAGATGGAAGGATGTGGGTTCAACAGGCCGGGCCCGGACCCCTCCTGAAAAATTGGAGGTGTGTGACAAAAATTGGAGGTGTGGGTCCCGGCCGGGCCCGGACCCCTCCTGAAAAATTGGAGGTGTGGGACCCGGATCCTCCAGGGTGGTAAGCCGAAGTTTTACCATGCGGCCGACTTTTAAATTAAATAAAGGATTAACATAAGATGAAATAATGCACATGTTTAATATAATTATTGAGCCGATCTTATTAAATTATAAACAAAAAAATGAAAAACTATTTTTAGTTTTTCTAAACTTGCAATTATTTTCAGGGTTTGGCAAGTTTTAATATCTATGATAGCTGGGTAATAATATAACTCAAACTTCCAAATAAAAACCTGAAGAGATGACACTACCGATCTAAAACTTACCAAGTAAAAGTCTGAAGAGGTGACACTATATTAGAATTATTTCAGTATTTAAATCTCATTTTTTGACATTGGGGTTGGAATGGAATTTGGTCCATTTTTTCACATTTGTTTTTGGCGGGATTTAGTTTTACATGGTGCACTAATTCAAGGAATGAGCCTATACAGCACTGGTCAAGGGCATCAGAAGCAGATTTTGTAACACTTCAGCTTAAGGGATTCTGGCAGACATTTGAAAATGGAGTTTTGTGTATGAAAGTTCATTTTAACAGCTTAATTTTTCAAATATTTTCCTCGGTATGTTTTCACTATTGCATACATTAGGTCTATTAATTTCTACTTTAATCCAAGGGCCATAATCTTATATGAATGTCATGCATTCTACACAAGATGAAATTTTCTGAATCAATGATCCTTTCTTTAAAAATTAGTCAAATGAAGTAGATATTACGAATGCCCTATTGATAGGTAAACTGCCTCCAAAGTTTGACAATTAAGTTTTTTTTTATTTACAAATTTTCTGAACTTAAATATATTGGTCACAATTTTTTCATGCTTTTAAGATTATCTTATGTTTGCCAAAATTTGACAATGTTTTTGAATTCAGAGAAAAGTATTTCCATATTTAAATGTAAAATAAAGTTACAAATTAAAATTATGTATCTGGAAAAATATTTCCATCAAACTTATTAAAATTTGTTAATAAACATTTCAGCATTAATTATACCTTATTCAACTCATTACTATTTTTTAATAACTGAAAATATGAATCTTTCATAATCTCATTCTGGAAAAAATACCACACACATAAAGTTACAAATTAAAATTATGTATCTGGAAAAATATTTCCATCAAACTTATTAAAAATTATTATTAAAAAAATATTTCCATCAAACTTATTTTTTAATAACTGAAAATATGAATGTTTCATAATCTCATTCTGGAAAAAATACCACACACCAAAATATTTTATAGAAATTTCAATATGAAAGAAATTAGAATTTAAAAAAAATTTGTAAAAGTTCAGATCAAATTTTTGAAAACTTGGATACAATTTTGCTGAAATAATTAAGAAATCAATAAGCTCCAATTTCATTATTTTACAAAATAACATAAGATATATAAAGTTTCATTTAAGTCTCTCGTAATGTTGAAAAATTTCATCCTATTCTTTGTTTAGGAATAAAATTTCTGTACTAAAATATTTATAAACACGTGATAAATGATAAATGTTTTCTATATTTGATATATCACAAATTAGCCACATTAGATGATTTTTTTTAATTTATAAAAATTTGTCAATTTATTTGTAATCATAGAAGAGGAGCAGTGCAATACAAACTAAAATCTAAATTTTAGATATATTAAAATAGCATAAAATATAACGGGAACCATAATTTTACAACAAACAACACATTGTCAGATGCATTTGATTTGTGATAGCCTGATTTCTTTGAGTTTAGTCTTGATGGAAATTTTTTTGCTGTACACTATGGATTATTTGAATGCACAGAAGTCTTATTTTCTATTCTGTTTTAGATCTTATGAATTATTTTATTAAGCAGTGCTAGAAATTAATTTTTTTATAAGAATCAGTTTATTAAGCAGTGCTAGAAATTAATTTTTTATAAGAATCAGTTTATTCTTTAGATTGATCAAAACATTCTTGCATCAGAATTTTTAGATGAATGGATTGCACTTTATTCTAAAGTTCTGGTTTATTTATGAATCCAAACATTTCACATGAATTAATCGATCATTTTCAATCAACTTATCAGAGAACCTCATTTAAAATATAGGTAGAATAATAATCGCACAAAATCTGTACATTGTCAAATCAATAATTCTTATAAAAAATTTTTAAAATATGTATTTTGCAATATCAGATTAAAACAATTCTGCTTATTTCCATTTTTCTGCCGACTCATTTTCTTATTGATTTGGAAGGAATTACATTTTAATGACTCCTTATAATCACTTATTCGATTTCTCTTAAAACAGTTTAAAAAAACATTAGAATATTCAAAACATACTTTTAATAAATTAGTAAAAAACAAAAGTATTGCCAAGTTGAATTTGAGACATTTTTCATTTTACATTATGAGAATTTTTTCGAATACATTATTTAATACAATGATTTAAGAACATTGTGTTTTTGATGGAAATGCTGTACAGAATTTTATAAAAACTATGCAAAAAATTTTACACTAATACTAAAAAAAGTTTGATTTTTGATGTATTTAAATCTGTGCTCTATTTCTGAAAGTAAAAATATTTTGTATTATTGTAAGAAATAGTTTGCATATTTAAATACTTTAGTACAATGTTAATCATCTCTTTTATTTGATCAATTGGTAAATGTTACACCTCAAGAACGAATGGCCCAACATTTACCACAAGGCCAGACACTACATGGCAGAAGGACATGAAACAACAAACAGTGTAGAACACATAACTCTGAAGAGAAATTGGCAAGTGATGGCTATTACAAGTCCACACTCACACAACAAAACTGGTGCTTCTATCGAAAACATAGTCTTCGATTCAGATTTCTTCCTTATGTATGATGTCGAAACCTTGAATTTATCAGATGAGAATTTAGAAGGAAGTCGCGACTTCCTAACTGGGCTATGGTTTAAACAATTGGTATAAATTGGAATTTTTAATTAAAAAATTAGTGGAATGAATATATAGTGACAACATATGCTGAATAATACATATTTGGAGAATTATTTTACAATTATGATAATGTCAAAGATGCTAGAGAAATTTTGAACTACACAAAACTGTCTAAACTCCTTAACAGCATTCACCCATTAAAACTTTAAACTAATGAGCTGTGGAGTGGAGGATATTAACTAATAACAAAAAGTATTTAATAATATTGATGTGATACTACAGCTTAGGCAATTCTAAACAATAAATGGTCAATGATCCCCATAACTAATCACAATGGCTTAATATGACAGCCTGTTACATCCCTTCATTTATTTAGTAGAACAAATAAATGGGCCACATAACATTACATCTATTAAAACAGGTGAAGTATGTCTTGATTATCTAACTTTTTACAACTCTTAAGTTACAACTGTGGGACATGATGCAGAAATGCTGTTCTGTTGACTCTTCAGACTTGAAAATTACCTCTCTTGTCGAGTAGGCCACAAAAGAATGCCATTTTCTGGAAATTCTTGTTAGATGAACAGAAAAAAAATGGGGATTAATTTTCTTTTGGAATAAACAACAAACAAATAGTTCACATTTCAAATTTGTAATAAACAAATTAACAAGATAGATTTGATGTTTCAGATCCAGCCAACATTATAATTTCTTTAAACAGTGAATTTTCTTCATGTACAACTATTCCAAAACATAATGCATTCAGTCATAATTAGAATATCTTCTAAGATTTGCCAAGGTTCCTCCCCATTCTTTTCCCAATGACATCCTGTACCCGCAGGCAGTCTTTAACTATACTATGGTCTAAAAGGGGAGAAAGCTGGTTATCCTACATGCCATAACCTTGATAGCCAGGCATGGGTTGTCCATACGGTTGATAACCCGGACCCATCATGCCTGGTCCTGCTGTCAACATCAATTGGGGCTCAGGTGCTAAAGGAGGGGAAATGATTAGTAAATATGAAAATCAACAATGTCAACGAAAGTCAAATTATCTTACCATAAACAAGAGGCTTTTGTTCATTTTGGGCAGATTCTTCTAACCGTTGATTCTCAAGTTCTTCTAACTTATCAACCTGAAATAGTACTGTGATCAGACTAATACAGAAGTAAAATAAAACTGAAAATGATCATTCATATAGCTAAACTTTTAATGTATAAATTTTCAATTATATTCTACTAGTCAGCTAGCAATATTTGCATAATAACCAAGTTTATTATAGTTTAAATATAGTTATTCAAAATCTTTAAATATTTACAAGATTTTTAAATTAAATTCTCTATAAATAAAGTTGCAAAAAGTATCATTTGCAACTTTGTTTTTTTAGAGTTTTTGTAGATGAAAAACATTTAATAAGAATTTTAAGTTTTTTCATTACAGCATTTCTATTTAAGAATTAGCCTTCCTAAGTTCTTTAAAAAAGTATACCATACAGAGTTAGGCAATTATACAACAAGTTCTAATCCTGTATGCCATATGGATATGTTTAAAACTGTATCAAGAGTTTCCTCTGAGCCTTCCTAAGTTCTTTAAAAAAGTATACCATACAGAGTTAGGCAATTATACAACAAGCTTCTAATCCTGTACGCCATATGGATATGTTTAAAACTATCAAGAGTTTCCTCCGAAATTTTTACATCGACAAATTTGTTCTTTTAGTGTAGAAGTCTGCACTATAGTTTAAATGCATGCTTGCCTTTTAGTCTCGTAAAACTTGCTAGTAGTGCTGTGTGAACTGGTGAGTTAAGCAAGTTGTTTTTCTACAAAGAATTCCAGAAAAAAAAAATTATTGAATTTAATAATTTCTATGTAAAATTGGTAATTCCATAGGCAATAATATAAATCAATATTGAAATAAGACCATTGTATCAAATAGTAATGTGATATTCATAGTGTCAAAAGGCATAAGATAAAGGAATGCAATAGCAAAATTTGAAGATATCTTCAAATTTTGTAATAGAAGCAACTTTTTAGAAAATTTAACCTCACACTTTAAAATAATTTTTTAACAGATATAATCAAGAGTAATTGTTTAAAATGCCAACATCACAAAGTTAGATGAGTATCTGGCATTAACAGATGAAATTAAATATGTACAAGATATCTTTAAACGGTTTCACACACTACATTTATTAAATAAGCTAGAATGTTAGTACTAATCTCGCTTGATTCATCCAAATCAAGCAATTATGCAACTACAGTTAAAATAGCAAGCTCATTTATAAATGATCCAAATAATTCAAAAACACAGAAAATTATAGTAATATTTCTAAAGACTATACATTAAAAATTATTAATACAAAGAATTATCAGAAAATTTTTATATATAACATTTATCTCCTGAAACTTTTGACAGCAATATCTTACAATTTTTGGAACAAAATGAATTTTATATTACAGTTTACAGCTGCAAAACAAAGTTCCCATGCTATAGTTCATTTATCTGTGCCTAACAAGGGCTATGACACACTGATCTTCAAATGTGGCCAAAAGGATGTTTGGTTCATTCCTTTTATAAATGTAACAAACCTGACTTAAATAGTAGCCATCTCTTTGTTTCATGTCTATCATAGTTTAGATGTTGAGTGTGATATACTCAACATTTAAACTGATAGATATAAAATCTGAATAATTTTGTCAATTATTTAAGTGTATCCCTTTGCTTAATAATTATAAATATTTTAATTCAAAATTTTTGGAACTGTTCTATAGCAGTGATCACACCGTGCAATTTTTTGGCGTGTGCGTGACGTCAGTGGCAACGAGTTGCAATCGTCAAACAGTGGTCATGCTGGGAAACTTAGCTTGCGATGCAATGGATAATCAGCCAATGAGAGTAGGATAAAATCATCCATCCATCTTGCATCATCAAAAATTCAGTTTTCACTGATTGCAAGCTTCCAACTGTTGCCAAGAAAACAAACTCTCGTTTCAAGAATGGTTGAAGTTGCACACTATTCGGAGTGTGTTTGCCAGTTTGCTGAAAGAGCCATCGCTATTGCAGCTGCGCACACAGTGAAAAATTGCAAAGTGGCCAGGGCTTATGAGAAATATCCATGTAATGATGTGCATGAATACAAAGTACTACTACACCTCAACAGTTTCTTTACTAATATTGTATATTTTTTGATTCTATGAATTATTTGGTTTTGAAACTTTCGAAAGCTCTCGCACATAATAGCAAGATAATTTATATCAAAATCTCATTTATGAATCTAACTAAAGAAATATATATTTGCATCTCAAATTGGGATCAATCTATATTCTTGATTCAATAAGAAGAAAAGATTTCAGACATGAAAAGAACTTAAGACATTTTAAATGGTTTAATAAAATTAAAATTCTATAAATATACAATTCAAACTTCTTTTTGTATCAAATGATTGCTTTATTGTATAAAGTATCACAGAAGAAAAGATTTCAGACATGAAAAGAACTTAAGACATTTTAAATGGTTTAATAAAATTGAATTGTATATTTATAGAATTTTAAACTTCTTTTTGTATCAAATGATTGCTTTATTGTATAAAGTATCTCACAGAATTTGTTAAATATCTTAAGATATTCAAATGTTTGCATTTCTGAAAATTATGCATATATTCAGTTTATTTAAATTATTGCATCATTATGACAAAACATTATATACCATGCATGTGTACACAACTCCCATTTTGTCTTCTATACTAATATTTAAAATAGAGAGCTAACAATGTTTAGCAAATATAATAACAGCTGTACTCTGCAGGTAATTGGAGGTGGGAATGGGGTTTCCCTGTTTATTTTCTAAGCTTTAGAGTATTTTTGTATCAAAAATTAAGTTTAATTCATAAAATAAAAAATTTATATCTAATTACTAATAAAAATATAATAAATGCTTTATTTTCAATCTATTTTAATTTTTAAACCATTCCCATATGTTTTGAATAAGGTTGTAAGTGATGCAGGGATCCAGGATAGGAGAATTGATTCAAAAATGCATATAAAACAAAACATATAAATAATAGATATATAATTTAACAAGATTATGAATTTCCCCTAAACAGTAGTTATTTGAATGTGGAGATCATACTTGGGAGATAGTAAAAAAAAAAATCTATTTCTTCAATATCTTTTATATCCTTATCCCTTAGTCTCATTAGATGACCAACAACAGGATGGGACACAGATTCGCTCTTCTCTGCTATATTTCTGCCACCTTTCTGAATGTTATCTTTGTCTTGACCAACTCATCTCTTTCCTTCTTGGAGGATGAACTTATCTTTTGTTTATTATTTGACAAGAGATGATCACATTACCTTATTCTTTGACAAAAGGCAATTTAGATTCATCATTGTTTGATGAAATTGATCCTTCTACTTCCCTAGAAGTCTCCAAAATTTAATTTCAATAATTATTTTAATTAGTAAAATTTTATAATTATTCAGCTATTAAGGTTTATTGGATTCCATACCTATACATGAAGTTGAAAGTTTGATATTCAAGTAATGGGATTTTAAGGACATGTGCACACAATGCTGTTAATCATAATAAATATTTTTTATATTTACTATCTAAAACATTTTTGAATTTATTTTAGAATTTAAACACATCAATCGTCTCTCTATCTATACATTTAACCTGAAATTTATAGAGCCAGTCTACTATATAAAAGTACCACACAATCAAAATCATAAAGCAAGACTAACTTTTGTATAGAGAGAAAAAGTAATCATGAGATAGATTTTCTAACATTAAAATAATTTGCAATTTTAAACAAAATTCAATTTTATACAGATATAAAATTTTTAGAATAAAAAGATATACCCATTCAAAGGGTATGAAAACAAGTTCATTCCATATTTTCTCTTGTTAATATCAAAACAGTCATCTTTTTCAGGTTTAATTTCCTCAATTTTTTTTGTTTTCTAAAGAAATTTTTGGAATCAACTCAGTAAAATATATCAACCATGCTTGCTTTTTACTTTTACTTAATTCCTTATAAAATTTTTTCATACTGAATTAACGAGTTTTGTAATTTCCTTCAAATCTTAAGTTGAAATCCACATTTGGATCAATGTTGAAATAATTTATTAAAAATTTAATCATGTTAATCTTTCATTTATTTTTTCCATTGTTTATAAAATATTATATATGTTAACAATTCTAACAATTGAATGTTATAATAAAAATTAAAAATCATGTATATAATTGTACGGTGTGATATTATAGAATCTTCTTGACAATACTGATGGATATCCATAGTCTAGAATTTTACTGTGATCAACTTTGTTATCAGTGTTCAATTTAAACAATGTTAGACCAAAAGTGTACTGTGTAAAATGAAAATTCAGTATCAATTTTTCAACAATGTTAAACAAAAACTGTGCAATTCAAGTATACTGTAAATCAGTGGTGGCCAATCCCGCGCCCGCAGTTGGTCTTATGCGCCCACGGAAAGATTTCCAAAAAATTTAAAATTATTATTTTTTAACTTAATCATATGAAAATAATTTTAAAATAAGTAGTAATAATTTTATTTCCATCTTTTTTATTTAGTTTGAATTTACTGCAAATCTACTAAAATAGCATTTCTATCTACTGAACAAAAATTGTAATTTACAAAATTATCAAAAATATTAAAAACATTTAGACTACATTTTTTAGTTATGTCCAGATTTAGCACAAAAACCTTTGATCTACCGACTGCAGTTGGCACGCTCCGAGGCTGTGCAGGAAAATACTCGTGCGGACTCAGTTTGCATCATTCACATTCATGCTGAAATGTGTACATATGACGACAAAACAACGGTATATTATGCCTTTTTTACCAAAATCAAAAAATGCCAGTGTATATTTTCTGTATAGACCATCTGCACTACCCAAAACAGTAAAATTTAAAAATTTATGTACAAGTATTCTCTGATTTACATAATTGTGATCTTTTTCCTTTAGCAATTGAAATTTTGCTTAAGTCAGAAAAATAATTTAAAAATTCTGAAGCTTCTAGGATTGGATGAACTAAATGACAACCTATATCAACATATTTCTTGACTGAAAGGGATACAACACTGCATTGAATGATATTGTACCAGTAATGCGCTACTTATTGTTTTATACTTGTTTGTTGAACTTAAGTAAAATTAATATGAACTTTTAAATGTTATAAACTAACATGACTATACTTGTAACTTACAAAATACAATAGATGTTTTTGATAAGAAAATAATGAAAAATATTTTATTTAAATTCAAATTTTACAGAAAACTGAATATACATAAATCAGGGAATACCTGTAAAGATAAAAATACTGAACTTATTTTCTTACTTTATTTAGATATTCCCGCAACACTTGAATAAGATATGGCATTGCAAAATCTGTTATATTGTGACGCCATGATAGCTCTAAAATAACATCAGGATGTAGTAAATCATAACATTGGAAGAGACAAGCAGCAAAACATTCATAATTCTTTTCATCTAAAAACCAAGCAAGCAATTCTTCAGCAATTTCAGCTAATTTTGATTCAGCAGCATATTCCATTGCATCCTATAAAATGAGTCATTTAAGAATATTTTACACAAATTTTAATATATTGAAATTTTTACCTTGAATAATCTATCCTTTTTACACAGTTCCACAGACTGTTTCCATCTGTTATTTCCTTTATATAAATAAGCTGCAATACGACGAAATTCAATTAGTTCATGTTTTTCTAAACTCTGGGCTAGAGCTATATTATCAAAATTATCAAAGGCATCAATGGAAGTTCGTAGTCCTTGAAAATCTTCTTCTTCAATAAGAAGTCCATTCAATGCTTCATTAATTGCTTTATTATTTAGACTTTGCACAGATCTCAAATATGGCTTTACCAATGGCAAATGATCAACCTTCAAAATAAAATTTGTCAAATTAAAATTCAGAGTAATCAAATTATTAGTGAAATCTTTAGGATAACTTATATGATAAAATTGGCAAACAAAATATCTAATATGTAGGTGTTTATATATAGCTGTTTATATACCAGTTATATAAACAGCTATATATTTTCTGTTCCTCTAATTGGACTGCAGCTGGTATATTGCAACTCCAGACCTAATGCCATTTACCCATGTACAAAGTAGGGTTTGGTTGCAATTTAATGGGAAAGCAGTGGCTGCTATAAAGCAATAAAAATGCCATGTCTCTTTAAATGGCCCAAGAGCATTGTGTTTTGTTTTTCACAAATTTCTTCTAAATTTCAGTAAAATAAAAAAAAACCGAACGGTTATAATGTGTTTTAGTTTAACAGAATTAACCATTATTTTCTTATTAAAATTCTTAAAATAAATATTGTAGATATAGTTTAAGAAAAATTCAATTTTTTCTAAAAGTTCCCAGAATGAGTTGGTGGGTTAGACTATAAAACTGACAAGATGGGATAAAAAAAATCCAAATTCTGTTCAAATATAAACAATGTTTGTTTATACAATTTTAAAAAAATATTTCAGAAAATGAAAATTTAGAACCACCATCAAAAAGGACATTTTCACTGATTACACACGAAACCAATTTGCAAAAGCTGAGTTAATAATAAAATCAGGACTGAATTTTTTATATTGTTTATCATCATTTTTTGTTCCACTTCCTTGACAAGTATACTCATCAATAGAGCAAACGGTTGAAATGACATTGAAATTAATGGTGAAACAATTTTTTGATTTAGTTTTCACAATGAATTCCATTCATAAATTGAATTATGTATTTCAAAATTATTTCATTTTTTACAATTAAATATTCAGATTACTAAGACCATAATGAAAATTTAAATTGATTCAATTTACCTTAGTGAAGAAATTAACTGATCGCGTATGATCCATACGAGGTGCCAGCACCAGAAGTAAATCATTTAGTAGCATAGGTTTATAATCCAAATAGAATTGTATTGCCTTATAATATAGTTCAATATTTGCTACTTTTGTTATCATTTCTTTAAAATGTGCTTCTCTCCATGCTTCAGTTGGATGATTAATCATAGTCACCACAGCATTATCAAATTCTTCATATTTGTCATATAAAAATACCAATTCAGCCCATAAATGAGCTTGCTCTGCTGCACGTAATACCTGTAAGTAGAAAAATTTTTTTTAAACTGATATTTTAAAAAATAATAATAAGCATTCAAATATTCAAAAAAGACAAATGATATTTGTATTTGTTTATAGGTTAAGTGTAAATGATTAAAATAATAGGTCTTGATCTGGGAATACATTAAAAATTTATGAAAATAAACTTTATCTTACAAAAGTCAAATTTTTCATGTTTAAAGAAATTAAAAATACAGTCAAATGCCAATAAGATGCTCCCGTTAAACCACCACCCTCTCTGACCACCAAGAAATTAGCCAATCTCTTCCGTTTTTGTTTCTTATTATTAGCCTAATTTGAGATATGTTGGAATAAATTAACATTCTGTTATGTTTAGATAATCACATAAGTCGACCATTGTTCAGACCAATTAATTGTCACCAATATTACTTGACTAATTAGGATTAACAATAATTGAT
>AYEL01079912.1:0-53159 GCA_000484575.1 Olivierus martensii | reverse complement strand
ATCGAAATCACATTATTCGAACTCACACTAATCAAGGCCTACCTGTATATGCATAAACTAGGCAAATACTATATAAGAGCTGCTTGAAAAGATTAATAAATACAAAATAAGTTGCTTTGGAAAGATAATTGATTTATTAGCTTTTCCAAAGTAAACTTATTGTTATAGAATGTAATATATCAGATTGGCCACCCTTTTGAAAACTATATTCATCTAGGATCAGATCAGTAGGATAGCCTCATGGTAAAACAGTGACTTAGCACTTTGGAGGATCTTGGTCCTATGCCTCCAATTACAGTCTTCTACATATACATCCTCTCCTTTTTCAAGAGAGGATATATATATAGAAGACTGTAGGAAGAGTAAGGGGTTGAGAATGGCTCTATTTGATAAAATGAGCCTAACAGTCTTTTCAGCCAAGTGTGTTTGGAGAGTCAATAAAAGAGTCAGTCCAATATTGTAGTAATAACAGTATTTTATTGCCTTTTCCATTATAGATAAAAATAGGTTCTACAATAATTGAAAATATTTACAAATAAACAAAATAATTATATTTTATCAAATAGAGCTAGTTTTAGAAGAGGTCTGGACCCAGAATATCGAACCCCATCATTCAACTTTTTGGTTAATCACATTATGGATATTGGCCATCTCATGGCTCTAAAATTGCCTTCAACCAATTATATCTCTTGTGATTTAAATAATATTTAAATAATTCAAAAATCATAATTCAAATTAATCAACTTTCCAGGATCATCGACCAAATCTGCCACATGCAAACTACATCAGCTTTTATCCTGGAGATTCAGCTTCCATCAGCTTTATCCTTTTGGGTTCAATTCTCAAATCCTATCTTTAAGAAAATTTATTCATAGAGTCTGGGCTAGGCCTGGACCAGTTTGTCAATCCTTGTTTTCCATAACCTGGCTGACTCTTCCATTGATGGTCAGCCAGTAGAAGGGCTTTCTGTCTGATAGTACTCTGAGTGGAAAGTTGTAACATTCATTGTTAAAAAAAATCCATCCAGAATCAAATCTGTTCCCACACTTCAAAAAATTCATTAGGGTTCTGGATCTAATCCATCAAATCTCAGTCTACAGTCCTGCTTATTTCTCTATACGTGTGGACAGCTTATGGCAAAGCTTGTAATTTAGCCTTCACTTAATAATTAGAAAATGATTGGGGAACTAGTATAAAAATTCAAGTGAATATATATGTACAATAGACTCTTGATTATCCGGCTTATGAATTAACCAGGGTTAATTTGCAGCCTGGTATTGATATTTAATTAGTATATCTAAGATAAAACATCTATCTGAAAGATTTTTAAATGCCTTAGATTCATTTCTTTATTATATCTTAGATAAATGACAATCAGAATTAGAATCAGATTGAAATTATAATTATTGCAATAATTTTTTTGTTTCAACAAAAGCATTTTTTGTCTCCTTTTCAATAAATAATAGGACATTTGAATATATTTTTTGTATGCAATTTATTTACTTTTTAATGTTAATTGCATATTGTCCATAATTCAGATTTTCTTGAGTATTTTGCAAATTATCTGGGGGGTAATTCATTTTTCAACTACCCAAGTTAATCAGAAGTGTATTATATGCAGTCAGAGCAGTATAACTTTAACATATGGACCTCTTCATGATTACTATAAAATGTAATATGAATGCCTCAGCTGATGCACCTCTCAGCTGTGTGGTGAAAATAATTTGAAAATGATAAAAAAATATTATCTTAAAAATAATTGAATTTAATTTAGAAAAATAATGCAGTTATCTATCAATTAATGCTCAAAATACAATATAGCACATATAGTATATAGTGGGAATTATAATTCAAAACTTTTATCTGGGATACAAGGCATTTGAAGATATATTAATGATAGTTCAATCTGTAAATAATTCAATAGATAAAATTCTGGAAGGAGGAGACAAAAAGCTATAAATTTTTAAATGGGTAGTCTTTTATCATTATTTACAAGTAATTCCGTTAAATATTCTAAATCTTAAAAATAGAATAGTAATATGTAGAACAAATTGAAACTGTAAGAGATATTTAACTCAACCACACAGTCAAGGGTGAAACCAAAATAGATTAATTGGGGCAATAGCCCATTTTAGCAGTCCCATCACCATTTTTTTTTTAAATCTCAAATTTTCACATAAGAAAAAATTTTGTTTTTTTGTTTATGAATAAATACAGAAAAATAAAATAAATATATTAAAAACTTCATCATTCATTAGCATTTTATAAAAAAATATAAAAACCGTCTGCTACAGATTTTTTGATATAAATATGACACCATAGTAATGTTTTACATATTATTTAGTCATTCTCAATTAAATATCAATATAAAAAGATGTGATGTAAAACATTACAGGTTATATATACTGTATATGCTGTATATATTTAACAGAAAAGGACTAGTAACTTACAGTGCTTTAAAGAAATAAAATTAAACATTAAATAGAAAAGCAAATGAAATTTTTAATGTTCAATAACTACATAAAAGACTGTAGTTCTACAGAATGTTAATTCAATTAAATAAAATAGTTAAAAGACTGTAGTTCAACAGAATGTTAATTCAACTAAATAAAATAGTTCCTCAAGACTGTAGTTCTACAGAATGTTAATTCAACTAAATAAAATAGTTCTGCAAAATTTTAATTCGTTACTACGCCCTTGAAAAAAGCTAAAAGATTTTATATAATGCCAATAAACAAAAAACGGCAAAATGTTAAAAAAAAAATTTCTAACGCCAACCATGTCTAAAAAAAGTCAAAAAGAGGTCATTTGGTGTCAAAAAAGACAATCTGGCAACCTGGTTGCAAGCATGACCAAACATCTGATTCTGGAGTACAAGTCCCATCAAAACATAAACTGCGCCTCCAGAAAACAATGGCTGCCAATGTGGTAAATTTAAAAATATGTTCCGACATTCATGCCGAAAAACTGATGGAACCGAAATATTGATTGCCGGATTTTTGATTATCAACCTGTATATAGGTATTTAAAGTTTAATTTCCACGATTATAAATCTCAATTGAAATAGATATAATACAATACGCACTAGCCCATATTGGATTCGAGATTCTTGCTCCGTGTTCGAAATCCTTTGAGTCCCCCCCACAATTTTTTAGGAGGCCGTTAAATAGTCCGTTGCCCGTAATGGATCACCTGACGGCGAATCCCATTAAGAGTGTAGGACTGTAGGTGACTTCATAATGGACAATGGATTACTCGCCGCAATTCGCCATAGCCTACAAGAATAAAACAAAGCCTAACCATTTTGCTCTACACCCATGTTAATCAGGGGTGCTCACTTTGGTGCGCAGAACGCATCGCTTTTAGTTTGTTGTGCTCATGACGTCGTCATCGAGACACTAGCTGTGATAGCAGGGATGGGCAACCTTTTCCTATGTAAGGGCCACATTTAAAACGTTTGAACTGACGCGAGTCGCACACGAGAAAAGAGGGATGGGCAACCTTTTCCTATGTAAGGGCCACATTTAAAACGTTTGAACTGACGCGAGCCGCACACGAGAAAAGAATAAAGCGGATAAATCACAATTCTTTATTCATATATGATTATAAATTAACATAGATATACTTAATGCGATTTGTGGAACTGATATGAACGTAATATATCCGAAATATTTGGTTAAATATTAGTCACAGCTAGTTTTAAATTATTTTTGAGATGTGTCTATTAGTCGATTTCTTGTTTTACTCATGCTTTTACTAAACACATTGCAAGAAAAACTGTTCATATACATAAGTTGTAGAGATTAACTATAGAATTTTTGCTGCATACTTCCTTAAGTTGGGAAATTGATTTTCTTTGATAAAAGTTTTATAAAAGAGTATCAAATTTTTTCTTTAATTAAAAGTATCTTTCAAATCTAAATTACTTTACAAGTCTATTATCTTCAATTGAAGTTCATTTAGTGCATTTTCTATATTTACTGAAAAAAATGCTGTAAAAATCCGTATTTCATTTTTTCAGTTAAGTATTTTTTATTTTTTATTTATTTTGTAATATTTTATGCGACACGGGCAACTGAAAAAAATGCTGTAAAAATCCGTATTTCATTTTTTCAGTTAAGTATTTTTTATTTTGTTTTATTTATTTTGTAATATTTTATGCGACACGGGCCGCGGGTTGCCCATCCCTATATTTTAGATATCAAAGCATAGTATAAATAGCACATTTTCAACAATTTAACCACTTTTTGTGCATAAACAGTTGAATTAAAAAGTTTTCACTAATTAGCCGATAAATCTGAAGTCATCATGTCTCTGATATTCTCATAAATAAACTTTATAAAAATTTTTAATTTTATTACCCTTTTTTCATTATTTTATTATTTATTTAAATTGTAATTTTCATGCGCTCGTGTTAAAAGTTATAATAGAAATGCGATTATATACTTTTAAATAGCTTTATTATTTTTATTAATACTTAAGAATTGTTTTAATTCTCGTAGCATCTTGCGAAATATTAACAGAATATTATCTAACTCATTTGGCTAATTCCTTATCAAAAGAGCCGTTTTTGGTCAACCAGGATTATTTGTACTTAAATTTTACGATAAATTTTCGATTTGCATATGCAATAGTTACGTTGACACTCTTCGTACGAAAATCAAGGTGATGGAATAAGCGGTAAAGTGATGTTCTGGAATTGCCGGCATTTATATCTATCAGTAAACGACTTATGGTGGGGCATTCATTACGGAAAAAATGGTGGTGTGCCTTCATATGAATGGCAGATTTAGTAAAATCGTCATATCTACTTAAACCAGGGGTGGGCAATTATTTTCTGCCGCGGGCCGGATAAACAATCTTCAGGCTGAAGCGGGCCGTATGAAAATTGAAAAGTACCTAAAGGCGAATTTAACCTATGGCGCCGTAATTATGTAATGAAATTATTGATGATAACCTGTGCCGTCCTAAGATATATGGCGCCCGTGGGCTATTAACAATAATGCGCCCCTCTTCCATAAGAAAATACACGGGAGGGGAAGCGGGAGCGAGGTGATCGGTGAAGTTTTACACAAGTTTCAGAACTAGAAAAAGTCAATATATTACCAATAAACAAATAATATAAAATTCATACCAAATTCAAATAACTTACATGAACAAAAACAAACTACAAGTATATAAACAAAAAACAAAAGTAACTTATTTTATGTATAACTTAAATATTTATTTTCCTAGCTTTTTCTTTTGCAAACTGGTTAATATCATCACTCGTATTTAAATAATTAAATAAATCACGCTCTATGGACAAAATACTTAAATCATTTAATTTGTACTGTCCCAAAGAAGAGCGTAAATAATTTTTTATACTTTTAAGTACTGAAAAAGATCTTCCACCGCTGCAGTTTGTAGCAGCAGTACTTAAAAAAATGCGCATTGCTGTGGCCACGTTAGGAAATGTAACTCAATTTTTGAATCAATTATTGTCCTCAAACTGAGTTCCGCAGTAGATATATTTTCTTTATCTTCACATAAATGAACGTTGAAATGAAAAAATGAAATGAAAACGTTGAAAAAATGAAGGCATTTTTCGATAAAATTATTTTCTAAATCGTCCATATGTTTTACGTAACTCTGCAGCATTCTTTCTAATTGTGTCTTCATTTAAAATTTTCAGATTGACAAGAAAGCTAAATTTTGAGTAAATGTCATCATAGGCACACTTTCTCTTTTGTACTTCTGATAAGAAGTTTATCAATAATAATATAATATGTATTTATGCGGAATTCGGTACTGGCATCAAATTCAACTTTTGCCGCCCCATAAAGCTAGCGCCCCTATAGCCCATTTAGCCCTGGTTAGGGTAGCGCTGATGATAACATTAGCTACTCCATTAACAATTAATAAAACTACTTTGACATAAAATGACTACTCATGTTCAAGCAATATTGATTTTTGCACAAACATATTCCTCTCACCATCACACGGGACAAGAATAATGGTTGCGCCAATTTTTCTTCACACGTTCTTGTCAATCTCGCTAACGTGTGTAGCCACTTTTGTGATACTTACACAAAGAATATATTCTTTATCAATATTATTTTAAAAATATACGTTACTTGTGTTATTTTTTTAGTTTTTGTTTGTATGCAAAGAATTCAAATGCATCCGTAGAAACTATTTTTTCATTAGAAACATTAGAAAATAATTCGTCTTAAGAATTAATAAATTCAGATAATTTTCTTTAAAAACCTAAGTATTTTATCAAACTAATAACCTATTAAGTTATTGCTAACAACCTACTATATCAGAATGTTACCAAAATATTAGGTAACATAATTACATAATTAATTTTGTAAAAACAAACTAATAATAATATCAAAATTTGGAGTAATAATTATAAATATTGTATTTTGGATGTTAGCGACAACATCCATTATTTTACACTACAAAGTATCCATTATTTTATTTTTCCTTTTCGATTCGAATTTTACAAATGTGATCCTTGAAACTTAATGTGTTCTAGTTAATGCGGCGGGCCGTATAAGATGCCTTCGCGGGCCGGATCCGGCCCGCGGGCCGCCTTTTGCCCACCCCTGACTTAAACCGTGGTTCGGAATGAGGGCGCATGCCCCACAAAGGGGCAATTTGACTTTTAAGAGGGTAATTCGAGATTGAATTATTAACAGTGAACGTTTTGCATATCTTATGATTCTAGGGGCATTATATACAGTATAAATATATATTGTGACATATACACTTTTTAAATTAAAATCAGAATGTACACATCGATTTTGAAACTTTACTTGGTGTTTTTTCATATCACTTTATATTATTATTATTTTTTAAACAATTTCGTAATGATTTCTTTCTCAGTACTTCAACTGTCCTTTCGTTCTTTTATTTTTCTCCTTCATGGATGCATGTTCTTCGGAAGCTTGTAGCTTATTTAGACCAAGTTAATGATCTTTTAGGATTCCTCCACGTGAATAGGAGTTCACTTTTTGAATAACAAAAATTATGTCACGGGGGCATCAGGATTTTAGAGATGCTTAGGTGGGGGCATGTCCAAAAAAGGTTGGCACCATTGAATTAAACAATCTTTCACGACTTTTCAAAGACTAGTTTGGTGTTGTTACTTTCTTATATTATTTGGTGTCGATGCTGTGCCTTCATTTCCTTCCTGATTCTGTAAACAGTCCTTACCGAGAAACTGGTTAATTCCTCCATCAAATTTACGATATCAATTGTAGATTTATTGGGATTCAATTCTACCCAGGTTCTACTATTCTACCGTAAACGTTAAGCATAATCTGCTTCGCTTGACTATGAAGAATCCTCTCGTATTATTCTTTACGTAAGAACAAGATGCCATCTTACCTTTAGAATAATCTCGAATACGAATATTCACGATTACAATTTTTTTTTTTTAATTTCGTCTTTTTCTATCCCCAGACTTTTTATTATATCGAGGATAAAAATATGAATTACGATTGCAGCGAGATTTTGAAACTTTGTACACGAAAGTATTTTGATCAAGGATGCGTTTCAAACCTCAACAGACTAATCACTGATGACTTGCTGTTTAGATTTGGAAGGCACCCCAATATTTCTTCTCACAGACGAACTATAACCACTTCACTCGTGACGTCACTGCTTTCTGAAAGTGGAATAGACTATAGATATTTTTATTAGAAACTAACAAAATTGAAAATTATCAAAAGAAAATATAATTAAAATTTAAAATTCTTTCATCTGGATTTTAAATTTGCAAAATCTTTAATTGCATCTTTTTATTTCCATATTTTTGGCTACTATTACTACTGCCGCATTGCTCTGATTCAATGAATGTTTCATTGTTTTCATGGTGTATTTAATTTTTATTGTATTATGTTGTTAATTTTAAAGAAGAAAGTAGAGACAAATAAGATTTAGGACCCCTATAATTCTGGCCACCCAGCGTTGCGGGATCTGGTGCATTGTAGTTTCGCCACTGTGTTGATGGAATAAGCAAACCCCGATAAGACGCCATCCGCCAATAGAAACGTCTAAACAAATGTTCCTTTTGGTATTATAGTTGTCCTCGATAATTATTCAGGGCATTATAAGATGATTTACATCTCGAAGTTCATCAGCACTGTATACAGTAGCCTAGACAATATTAAAAGCTCTCTGAATTTATTTGTAACCAGCGGGTGGAAAAGATGGAGTTAATTAATGGTTAATCATATCTCTCTAAGCCTGGTTCACAGCTAGGTTGTAGAAAATTTAAGATCGTAAGAACCAGATCGTTTCCATCGTTTATTGCGTATCGAGCAAATAAGGATATTGTACAGTAGGCTATATACATTATATACACAGAAAACCCAAAGGATCAGAACAGCAAATGGACATGTTTTCTATATTGTACAGTATATATACGGTACATATACTATACTGTAAAATATACAGTTTTTTAGAAATGTTAAGTTTGGATGCTAAATATAATTGTACTGTATTTTATTAAATTTAATATTTTATTAAATTTAATAATTTATTAAATAGTTCGTTTTCATTTCTATACTATCCCTGCTTTCGATAAACCGCCAACCCCGATTAGCCGCCAAAATCTGCAAACGGATGGTGGCGTCTTATCGGGGTTTGACTGTATTAAAATATATGGAAAACCATACCACTCGTGTGAGAGACATAAACCTGCAGTAGCCGCAAAAAGCATTAAAATGCAAAAAATTTATAATGAGTTACAAAGTAAGTCTTGCATAGATGTTATATAATATTTCGCTCTTGAATAAATATAACATAAAGTAATTTCGAAAAAGAAGAAAATCTGTAATCGTAATTAAAATTTCAGATTACAGATTTACTGACGATTTTCTATTGATTTTTTAAAATTTAATCCATGGCTACAAATCTGACAGTTAAAATGTTTGTATCATTACGTATCGTAATAAGAGTTTTAGCCGGACTCTTGCCATTACGGTAAATATTAAAATCACGTGAAAGACCATTTGCGCGTGCGCGGACTTATCGTAAAACGAATAACATTAACGAGCAATGTCGTTTCTGAAGATATAGCGGGAAGTTTAACGTTCGTAATTTTTTTTGGTAGAGATTACTATTAAAGACAAATTTCTTCAGGATTTTTGTAAAAGTGATATATCGTGAGAGGATGCCTTTCATAGATGCGAAGGACCGCAGGATCAAGTTTATCCATATGCAGTTGAAACCGCCTTATTGGTAAACAAGAATATTGTAACGTATCGCTAATGATATGCAAAATGTATCTGCTAACCTCTAAATCTTGTTTTTAAATATGAAATAAAGTATTGTCTCTTCAGAACTCAGTTCTTCTAAATTAAATCTGCTGTACTTTAGAAATATGTTTTCGTTATTTTAATATATTAATATAAATAAAATAAAATATATTAATTTAAATATTGATGATGCTATTTATTTTTATACGAATATAAATAAATATTTTCAATATTGCTATCCTCCACGTCATCAAACTTGGATAACATTTAGCAATTCTTCCATTATCACGCAACGGAAGGATTTGCCGTTACCGTAACCAAGATCGAGCAAAATGACTTGGAAGTTAATGAATGTTATTTCTTTTATGGTCAAACGTGATTTTAAGGTTTGGCGTTGACATAGAATGCTATGGCAAAAAACTCTAATACCTCATTATGATACATCAAGCAATACATAATGTGATATTATAGGGAACATATACTCCTTAGAAATCTTCTATTGTTATTAAAATATATTCATATATTTAATAACAATAGAACTAATCATTAGAAATATTCTATTGTTATTAAAATATATTATTTGTAAATCTGGTTTTCAAAACCAGATTTACAAATAATATACACAAGCTACATTAAAAAAATATTAAAAGTATTTGAGGAGGATTTAAATTTTACAGCCACGCATAAATCAGGCATCCGTTTTCATTATTTGTATTGTTTGTTAGAGTTAAATTTACAATTAATATGTTTCGTATATTAAAACTTTTATTAAATAAAATTTATTAACCATCTACTAGACACACTAATATTCAAAATTGAGACTTAAAAACATATTCCAAAATTAAAATGTGGCTGTTTTTAAGTACCATCCGACATATTCTTTCAGTGCAGTTCTGACAAGTAAATAATAATAGGACTGGAAACAAATTATAGTCTATTCTCGTTATTCGTGGAAGTTATGTTCTGTAAATTCGCGAATACAGGTTGATGATAAAAAACCAGCAATCAATATTCCGGTTCCGTCAGTTTTTTGGTGTGAATGTCTGAGCACATTTTTAAATTTACCATGTTGGCACGCCATTGTTTTCTGGAGGCGCCATTTATGTTTTGATGGACCGGTACTCCAGAATCAGAGGTTTGGTCATGCTGGCAACCAGGATTGCCATTTTGTCTTTTTTGACATCAAATGACCTCTTTTTAGCTTTTTTTAAACATGGTCGGCGTTAATAATTTTTTAAAAAATATTTTTGAGTTTGGCTTTTTTTAGACATGGTTGGCGTTAGAAATTTTTTTTAACATTTAGGCATTTTTTTTGGCTTTTTTTGTTTATTGGCATTATATAAAATCTTTTAACTTTTTTCAAGGACACAGTAACGAATTAAAATTCTGCAGAACTATTTTGATTAGTTGAATTAAAATTCTGAGGAACTACAGTACTTTTATATAGTTATTGAACATTAAAATTTCATTTGCTTTTCATTTAGTGTTTAATTTTATTTCGTTAAAGCACTGTGCAAGTAGTCCTTTTCTGCTAAATACAGTATATACAGCATATATATACATCAAAAATCCGGAATTTTCGAAAATCCGACAATCCTCACGTCCCGAGGTTGCCGGATTTTTTATTATCAACCTATACTGAATTACCGAATACTGAACCATTGTGTCTATGGAAAATATAGAGGTAGGTTCCTGCGAACCTTTCTTCCCAACATTTTCATCCTTACTTTGTGTTTTTCTTCTGTTTAAAGACATCTTATTAAATATATATTACAGTACGTACAAATAATTATATGCAATGTAATTATTTGTACAAATTAGATGCAATGTATAGTACTAAATATTGTGTTATAATTACAGTAAGCTTTATTTATTTTTTTAAAACACTATGTAGTAAATAAATTGTAATAAACACTATGTAATAAATTATGTGTAAATAAAAAACGTAGCAATTTAACATTCAAAAATAATGATGTTCGAAAATGAGTGCTACGTTTGTAAAACAATATTACGTTTTATTTAAATAATCGTTTGCTAATTTAATAAACAATCTGTTCTCAATGCTCTGAATTTTTAAGATAGTTTTTAAGTAGTTAAAATTTATATATGATTTAAAAATACAAATAAGAATATTTTAAAAATAATTTATGACTCAACTGGAAATGACGTCAGAAAACTTTTACGCGTCATATCTTTTAAACGGAGCCTCAAATCAAAAAACGCGACTAGACTTTTTTACTCAGGATTTTATCCTCTACAAGTATGTAAATTTTGGCACAACCTTTTTGAATCACCCTGTATATTCTGTTTTAGCTGTTCATTATTTAAAAAATTTTAAAGCAATTAATAAATTTGACTACTCTTCCTCAGAAAAAAATGGCTCTTAAAAGAGCCGTTGGGATACTATCTGTAAAAATAGTGCAAATAGTCGACTGCAATAAGAGATCCGGTTTGAACGATGTTATTTAACGATTTCTCTTCTTTCTACTAGGTCCTTTCTTAGTGATTCTTTTTTTCGCCTTCTTCCTTCCTCTGGACCTAGACCTTCTTCTTTTTCTTCCTTTGATCGAGGGCTTTCTTCTTCGAGATCTCTTTCTTTTCTTTGTCCATATCACTGGAGATCTGAAGCGATGTGCAAAGATATCCTTCAGGCGATCTGAGAGCTTCCTCTCTAACTCGTGGGCCTTCAAATTTTCATCTCGCTTCCGTTTTCTACTAAGAGACTGTTTCTTTTCTTCCTCCATAATGTCGTTGCAGCAACTGAATTCTTATTCTTTTCTCGAGCTTATATTAAGTTTTGGATGTCGCGAGATTCGAACGCTTTAGCGACGTTCGATAGAATAACAACAGATTTTTCAATTTTAAAATTTATTCTTTTCGAACTCGAATTTTTTCCAATTTTCAAACTTCAAATAAATGTTTAAGTATTAAATACATTAATAAAATTAAAACCATATTTTATATTTAACTTTTTTCTTATTTATGATCTTTTAAAGAGAATACATTTTTGAAATAAGAAATTTTTAAATTTGTTATTAATATATTCTATAAAACTAAGAAATGCTGATCATTCTAATTATAATAAAGTTTTCGAGAGTGAAATATCACTTGATAATTAAATATTTCTTATAGAAATATTTAATTATCTGTTCATTCCAGGTAAAAGTAATTATATTGATAAGTAGGCCAATTTGTTGAAGACTAAAAAAATATTTCAAACTTTATAATCTTTTATGATAATCTTCATAAATAATTTAAGTTGCACACATTTAGCATTTTAAAATTAGATTACATTCTTCTGTGCAATATTTCTTTTTAGGGTAAAATAGAAACATCTTTCTAGTAAATGTACAATCAGAAAACAATATACTGAATAATTTTAAACAAAATAAAGTTTTATGTTCATTTGCAATGAATAATCAATCATTATATAAAATTTACTGAAAAAATAATTTCCACTATCCAAAAAATACATTGATTGGTTAGAACTCTTGAATACCAATCCATGTTTAGCTAAATATTTTATAATAGCTATATGTTTTAACATCTTTCTCCAGTACTTTTTTTCATTTTGATATAGCTTTTTAAATCTGTATTAATGCAACCTAAAGTTTATGACCTAGATATTAAAATGTCTATTGGTAACCTATGACTTTTGCTGTTTTCGTAATCTGTCAAACATTTGTGAATTTTTTCCAGTCTTTATATCCTTCTGTTAAAGCATTTCACTTAGGAGAAAAAGATTTATAAATGTAGCCAAAAACATGGTATAGCAGCTGATATGCGAAATATTTTTTTTGACCTTCAACAAATAGGCCTATTTATCAATATACAGTAAGACCTCGTTTAACGCGGGGGATACATTCCAAGGAAACAAAGCGCTAAATGAAACAGCGTTAAACGAGGTACTGTTAACACGTAAATAGTGAAGATAGATGAAACAGGACAGTGAATAAAAATATATGTACATAGCATTTATTAAATTTTATTTTTGTAACATGTATTATTACTATTGTATTATATTAATTTATAGATACTTTTTATTGCTAATATCGATTTGTATTCATAAATCATTCATGAAAAAATTCTTAAAATTAGAAAATAAAATGTTTTAAGAACAAAAAGTAGTAATCAGATTGCAGTAAGCTGTAAACAATAAAAACATATTGATGAAAGAATAATGTTCTAACTTCAAGAAACTACAGTTTAAAGTGGTATTCAGGTTAAAACTAAAATGGGATAATTGTTATTATTATTACTGTAAAATAACATTGATGACCGATCATAAATATGAATTCTGACGCAGCAGACTTTCATGTGAGATGCACTGCACTGATATCAAACGCACTGTGAGACGGCATAAGGGTATCAATGCAACGAATTCCTGTGATTTAGGATTTATGTAAGAATAACAGTGAATAACCACGCCAAAGTGAATCAATAAAAAATATAGAATTAGAAAAAAACCGCATTATATCGAAACAGCGTTAACGGGGTCTTACTATAATTAAATTTACCTGGAATGAACAAATAATTAAATATTTTTTATTATCAAATAATATTTTACTCTGGAAAACTTTATTATAACGAGAAGACGTCTGTAATCCGATTGACTCACTCACCGCCATCATTTTAATATGAATTTCCTTACAGTCATATGATGAAACTATATACTGGGAAATGGCTGTACAGGTTAAAAAGGGAATATTCAATTTTATTTTCTCGCGCGAGAAAGACTGTTTGATTTGAGTTTCTGTGAATGCCGTCACAACTCATAGAAACTCAAATCAAAATGATTTATAATGTTTCATTGCATAGTCTTCGAAATATTTTAGTCTAAAGTTGTACGTGACACTAATGAGGATAAACAAGTTATTATATAAATTAATATGATTAGTATTTCTTAGTTTTATAGAATGTATTAATAACAAATTTAAAAATTTCTTATTTCAAAAATGTATTCTCTTTAAAAGATCATAAATAAGAAAAAAGTTAAATATAAAATATGGTTATAATTTTATTAATGTATTTAATACTTAAACATTTATTTGAATTTTGAAAATTGGAAAAAATTCGAATTCGAAAAGAATAAATTTTAAAATTGAAAAATCTGTTGTTATTCTATCGAACGTCGCTAAAGTGTTCGAATCTCGCGACATCCAAAACTTAATATAAGCTCGAGAAAAGAATAAGAATTCAGTTGCTGCAACGACATTATGGAGGAAGAAAAGAAACAGTCTCTTAGTAGAAAACGGAAGCGAGATGAAAATTTGAAGGCCCACGAGTTAGAGAGGAAGCTCTCAGATCGCCTGAAGGATATCTTTGCACATCGCTTCAGATCTCCAGTGATATGGACAAAGAAAAGAAAGAGATCTCGAAGAAGAAAGCCCTCGATCAAAGGAAGAAAAAGAAGGTCTAGGTCCAGAGGAAGAAAGAGGGCGAAAAAAAGAATCACTAAGAAAGGACCTAGTAGAAAGAAGAGAAATCGTTAAATAACATCGTTCAAACCGGATCTCTTATTGCAGTCGACTATTTGCACTATTTTTACAGATAGTATCCCAACGGCTCTTTTAAGAGCCATTTTTTTCTGAGGAAGAGTAGTCAAATTTATTAATTGCTTTAAAATTTTTTAAAATAATGAACAGCTAAAACAGAATATATACAGTATATCTTGTATTCAAAGCGTATGTATTTTAATTCAACAGAGTACAGGTAGTCCTAGATTTACGACGGGGTTCCGTTCCAACATCTCCGAATAAGTCAATTTTGATGTAAGTCCAGGAATTTTTTAATTTTTGATTTATTTGATTTCTGTTTTTAATATTTTTATAAATTAGGTTTCTATTTAATTTAAAATGGTTAACTTAAAGCTTTTCTGTTTTCTTTTTTACGTTGGAATTTTCATCAGTAGTATTATTTCTCTTGCTGGATGTAAGAGTTATGACGAGATATAGTAGGCTTTGCTTAACGACTAATGGTGACATTGCGATGTGTATACGAAAGCAATGCGATATATGTTTGTATATACAAGCAGCCAAGTTAAATTAGAGAATTTTTAGTAATTTTTGGCCGTTGTAAGTACGAATCGTAAGTTGAAGACTACCTGTATGGCCGACTAGCCGCATAAAACGTTTCCGTTTTATATCCTGGAAGGCACTGATTTGATTCTCAAGTCCAGTAGCGGATCTATAGGAGGGCTAATAGACTTGAGCTCAAGGGCAGAGCAGGTCCTAGGATAGTCGGCACCCTGCTGCAAAGTTCTTTTATAGCGGCCTCTATATTTTCTAAAGGCAATAGTCAAGACGTTGATGACTGATCATAAATGTGAATTGTGACCGCAGCAAACTTTCATATGTACTGCACTGCACTGAAATCAAACGCTCTGCCAGAGGCTATAGGAGTATCAAAGCAACAAATTCGTGCGATTTCGGATTTATATGAGTATAATGGTTTGAAAATCCGCGCCAAAGTGAATCAATAAAAAAATGTAGAATTCCAAAAAACCGAGTTATATTGAAACAGCGTTAAACGGAGCAGCGTTAAGCGGGATCTTACTGTAAAATAATAAACAGGAGAGGTCAGAATTAACTTCTTCAGTGTTGAAGGGTATAAATATAGTACTATGCTAAGTGTCACGCGTTTCGCGGGACAGTCCCGCATTTCCTGAAGCAATCCTGCCGTCCCGCACGCGATAGCCAAATGTCGCGGTTTTAGACCGTTTTTTGTTTTTTTGTAGATAAATATGATAAAATATTTATTTAACATTATGCAGCAGGAAACGGAGTTTTAAAAATCTGCGAAGATTCGTATCCATTTTACCTAATCCTTGGCAATAGTCACGAAAATATTCTTGTATGGAGTCCCCATATGGTGGCGCCCTGATGCTGTGCATCACTTGCATCGTGCCTTGGGAACGCTTTGCTCAGAGGTCCAAAATTATGAAAAATACGAATAAAAGAATATATTATTCAGTAACAAAATAAGATACATAACACATTTTATTAAAATCAACATCGCCTTAATTTGAAATTTTTTAACACTGATGCCAGATATTAAATAAAAAAAATTCTTCCGGAGACCAGGAAATATGATCTGAAAATGGCATTTTTAATATTTTTTGATTATATGAAAGATTAAAAAAGTTGTAAATTTTATCGAAAATTGATACATTTCTGTATAAGAAATGTTTTTTCAAAGATATTTTAAAATTTACATACAGTATATTATCATCAGAATTATAAATATGAATTCAAATTACTATTATTTCATTAAAAATTACAATAATGTAATTTGGTAATTTTTTATAATTGTCTAGTAATTTTGTTGGCTTTAGACTTATGGTTTTGGTTTTGTTATTGTTGAAAGATGGCCACAAGAAATTAGTTAGGCGGGAGATCGTTGATTATGGTGGAAATGAAGCTGGATCAAACATTCTTTACCTAGATGAAATTGCGAGGAAAATTTCTTGATATAAAAAAATAAACTTGATAGGAATATTTTAATTGATTATTTAGAACAGTAATGCTATTTTGATGATATTTTTGTAAAATTTTTACATATTACAACTCGGAAATTTCTTTATATTTATCTCGTACATTTCCTATAGTACGACGTCGCTTCCGGCAACAATTTAGTAAAAGAAATCAATATATATTTTTTTCTTTTATATGAAATTATATTTTTATAATAATTAATTTTATTCAGTTTGTTTCTAAATAAATTGTAAACGGAATAAAATATTCTTTGTTTTTTCATATTTGCTACAAAGATAATCTTTTTTTTTATTTCATAAATATATAAGAAAATAATAATCTTCGTTTAACTGAAGGAATAAATAACGCAATAAAGTATTGATATACAAAGTAGAAACCTAATACGGTAAAGTTTACACTACGATATATCAATATTTATTAGAAGATCAAAGGTCCAGTAGAAGTTTTGGTAACAATATAATGTACTATCATATTTCAATCACCATCGATTGGTTTGGATGGATGATTAAATATTCCAGAGAAACAAAAAAATCTATAAATAAAATAACATCGAATAAAAATCAAAGCATAAATTAAAGAAAATACGAAAAAGAGCAAAAACCGGTCCATTCCAAATAGTTGTTTTTTTTTTTTTAAATGCAAAACTTTATTCCAAATACTACCAAAGGGAATATTTTTGAATATATAAATAAATAATGCAAGAAATTATTTAATAAAAAAATTAAGTCAATTTTAATTTCGAAACATCTCGACGTACCGATATCAAACGTACAATTGACGTCTAAACCAGGGATGTCCAAACTTTTGGCTTCCTTGGGCAATATTTGAAGAAAAAAATTGTCTCGGGCTGCCCATAAAATATAATAATTTAACGATAGTTATTAAAAAAGAAAGTTAGTAAATAATGTACAATATATGATATCTACCATGATAAATAAGCAAAACTGTCATAGTATAATAATTTTTGACATTCTTTTTGTTCAGAAAATTTTTTAAATCATTGAGCAAGTCAGGAAGTTTTAATCACCGAAATAAGAAATATTTTAAAAAGTAAATAGGAAATGTAGATAGATATTTAAATAATAAAAACTTTATTACCTTCAATATTTTTTTAATATATTTTTAGTACAAAAATGAAACAAATTTCTTTCTCTTTATTAATGGGATATTTGATGATATTACGGCGAATTTCAAAAAAATATAAAAATAAGTACACATAAAAATCTCAATATTTTAAGGAAGTTTACGATTTTATGTTGGACAGCCCTAGTCTAAATGTTTTGAGGCACAGGCATCAAAATGTTTTAAACGAAGAAAACTTTATAGCTGTTTTAGGCTGAACTCACACGAACCACAACAGAACCACGCCACAACCACAAAACGGTTGCTTGTGGTTGTGGCGTGAATTATATTAATATAGAAATGCATAATCTAACTCAGACGGATCGCTAAACTGAAGTCGGTTTCAACGGCTGTCGCAACTTCTGGTCGATATCATCCACAAAATTGTGGTCGTTAGTGGTTGAGCGCAACTCACACATTGCGACATACTGATCACTAGCAGCCGATAGTGCTTCCTGTCAATCAGCAGTTGGTAACGGATTGTGCACATATAGCCTACGCGCAGTCCGTTACCGACTGCGCATATAAGTAGTTCGCGAGTGGCTGATTTCAACTACAACACGACCACACGGTAACCATTTTTTTGCGGTCGTGGCGTGGTTCTGTTGTGGTTCGTGTGAGTTCAGCCTAACAAGTGTGAATGAGTTAAAAATTCGTCTTTGTTGCAACTATTAATTTGTAAACTTATATTCACTAATATTCACTTATATTCACTTTTGTTTGCAAATTTATATTATTCCAATCGATTTTACATCAAAATAAAAGTTTTCGCATTAAGACGTAATGAATATATTAATATTATATATCACAAACTACTGTATTTAAAATATTTCTGCTGGGTGATGTTAGTTTACAAAATTTAAAAAGAAATTTAACAAGGGAAGCTCAGACATTCGGGACACCGATTTTTTTTGGAGTCACGGCACGCTTATAATAATCCTCTAGAGCAGTGGTTCTTAACCTTTTCGAAGTCACGGAACACTTATGAATGTAAAGAAAATTTGCATACATCACTAAGATCATAAAACAAACAACAAAAATATGCATTAACGTATATCAATATTTTACTAAAAATTATACATTACACATTAAATAACAGTAAAAAAATCATATATTCTTAAGCTGTAAGTAACTCTCTTAGGAAAATGGAACATTTTTAAATCAAATTTAATGTGATGCCTGAGGTAATTGTCTTTTGAAGATTTGAGCAATGTTAAGTCCAATATGTGATAATGCTACCTTTATTTATTCATCAATATTCCTATGTCTTTCGCGTTTTTTAATTTCTATGTTCATTAATGTTGAAAAGCCTAACTCCACAAATATGATGTCGAAAACTGTAGCAAAATCTTAAGTGCTTTTGTGGGTAAGTCTGCTTAATAGTTTATTTGAAAAGCTAGTTGAATCTTGTCTACGTTGCAAAATCCGTACTGCGCAGTACGCTAAGGTCATTCAAATAGGCTTCGCTTTCATAATTTCGCGGAACACTTGTAACACGTTAGCCGAACACCGGTTAAGAACCTCTGCTCTAGAGTATAGGACAATATGATGTGCAATCAATAAAATGCACAACTCAAGCGTTATTGAGAAAATAGAGTGAGAAGTTTTGCTCTGAGCTCATATACATTAGAACTGTAACTTAACGCAGATGTTGCGAGAGCGCAGTACTTAAGGTTTTGCTTTTGTGATTGCGTCATCGTTGGTTCGATTCTCGGGTTTTAGATTTTATTTTTTTATTACATTATTTTATATAAATACAGTTATTTTTCATTTTTTTAAATATTTTATGTATGTAGTATACATATTCTTTATTTGATAACAGATGACTCCACTTTCCATTCTGTAAGAATATTAACTTGTAAGAAACAGGGAGAAAGATGTCCTTCCGCAAGTTGCCACCCTTGCGAAGGAGGGGAGGAAGCCTGTGGAATACATACATCATCTTTATATGTTTTATTTTACTCCAATTTTTATCAATAGTCAGATACCAAACGCAAGGATCATTCAACAGCCCATCAGTGATGCCCATATCCATATGGGTTGAAGGAAGATTTTTATCGACCCGGGCACAGCCCATTTAACTCCATCCTATCATTTTTAGGATTTTCTATTAAAAAACAATACAAATGAACGATTCTTATGCATAGTTTTTTGCCCAAATGAATAATTTTCAACGATACAGATAAAAGGAATTACAATTAACAAATATTTTGGACAGCTCTGGTCTAAACATTCTGAAAAGTCCCTGGTCCCTGGTCTAAAAATTTCTAATTTCCAATAAATTACAACGATCTTGCGCATTATTTTTAGGAATGCCTTATTTTCAAACTTGAGTTTTAATATACATGGATTTTCATCTTTAATTAACAGAAATAAATTTTCTACCCTAATTTAATTAGTTCTCCTTTTCTAGCTTCCCTTACTTTGGATAATACTATATATATATGTATATATGCTAATTTAATTAGTTCTCCTTTTCTAGCTTCCCTTACTTTGGATAATACTATATATATATATATATAGAATATATTTCAATTTGAAAACTGAAAGAATTTTCAAATTTGAAAAAATTTTTTAATTGAAACATTTGTTTGTATTCTATCGAACATCCGTAGAAGTGTTGGAATTATGTGACATACAGAACTTAACTGAATTCTTAATTTTTGCCCGAGCAAATTTGAAAAAAATTTTTTAATTGAAACATTTGTTTGTATTCTATCGAACATCCGTAGAGGTGTTGGAATTATGCGACATCCAGAACTTATAAAAGCCCGAGAAAAAATTAAGAATTCAGTTGCTAAAATAATAATATTGAAGACGAAAAGAAATCTTCTGCTAGTAAAAAACGGAAGAGAGATGAAAATTTGGCAAAACTAGATAGACAACTGAAGATCAACGAGTTGAAGATGAAGCTTTCAGATCGCCTGAAGGATATCTTTGCACATCACTTCAGATCTCCAGTGATTTCGACAAGAAAAGGAAAGAGATTTCGAAGAAGAAAGCCCTCTGCCAGAGGAAGAAAGAAAAGAAGATCCAGTTCCAAAAGAAGAAAGAAAGCGATAAAAGAATCACCAAGAAAAGATCTAGTAGAAAGAAAAGATATCGGTAAATAACATCGTTCAAGCCGGATCTCTTATTGCAATCGACACATTCGCTATTTTTACAGACGCATCTCAACGGCTCTTTAAGAGTCATTTTTCCTGGTGAAGAGTAGTCAAATTTACTAATTATAATTTTACCAAAAAAGATGTTTTAAAATAATGTATAACTAAACCAAAATAACTTTTATATGCAAGTATATACTGCATGTAAATTGCTTGAAATAACAATTTTAATATATCAGATTTTTATTAACTCCATATACAGTAGAAGAGCTTTTATTCAAAATAATCAGTGCCACCGCTGTCGTTTTGAATAATCGATATTTTCAGATATTAGATGTCTTAAATAATTACTAACTACATTAGAAAATAACTGAAAACAGATGAGTTATCAATCGAAACAATGTTAATATACACATTTATTACTAACTACATTAGAAAATAACTGAAAACAGATGAGTTATCAATCGAAACAATGTTAACATACACATGATTGAATGCTCTTTTGTTCAATGGAAATATCGTAACAAAATTCTCAAATAATGAAAATGTATTAATTAAGTAAATGGATAAAAACTCCATACTTCTCTATAGGAGCATAGAGTAACTTTAACCCCGGCTAACTGAAATGATTTCGCAGGACTCTGAGAACTACTTCGTAATTGTTTCGCCACATTAGAAATCAATATTTGTTTTATTTAATGTATTATTTTATATCTGTTTGCGTATATAATTTGATAAGAAAGTATCAAATTACAAAAATTGATTAAAAGTCAACAATTAATTGAAGAAAAAGCTCTTTTTTGCATTATAAAGAAAACACTTATCAATATATCATCTCTCGGACCGAATAAAAGACTGCTGCAACGATTGGACAGGCTGCTATAGAGCATAATAGATACAGTTTATTCGAACACTTTTTAAATAAAACAAACTGGCTATAAAACGTTATTTGCTGTTGATAAAATCTTTAATATATTTTTTCTTTTTTTAAAAATATCAATATTATAATATCTCTCATTTACGAAATGTGAATGTAAAATATTATGCTGCATATATTGTACAATAATTGAAAACAAAAAACCCTATTTTCGAAATATTTTTTTAAAACAAAATTATTTATTATAATTATGACTGGAAATTAGAAAGTACTGTACATGTATAACAGATGTAAATAAATTTAAAATTAAACATCTGGTGTAGAGGTGTCATTTCCAGAATTCATATTGGTAAGTAGGTGTTAGTACATTTTTACTCATCATTCTATTATACAAAATCGATTTTTCTTTAGTTATTATATGTTTTAAGCATTCTGAATAAAGAAGTGAATTAAATAATCAGTATTTGCTAATTTCTTTATTTTGTTTTTTTTCTAGGGCTAACACACTTTTTTAACATTTCAAACTTTTTAAATATTTTCCATCAGTTTTTTGTTAAAATATTTCTTTTCGATCTATTTCCATATATAAATGTATAGATGTATGTTTTACATAATAATAATTTTAAAATACGGTAACATATTTTATTAGTTATAAAAAAGTTTTGTTTCGTGACATTTCTCTCCTTGTATTATAATTGTAGATTTATTTCATCTCGTTATGTTTTGTCACGTTGTATTTTATTTCAAGAACAAGAAAGAAAATTTTTTGGCAATATGTTTCATAATAATAAATTTCTGTATTTTATTATTTATAATAATTGATTCTTATGCTTATATTAATACTATTTTAGGCATACAATTACTATTATTACAAAAATATCTAATATATAGAAAGTATGATAAATAACTGAAAAATTAGAATATTATAATTTAGGAGTGGGCATTTAAATGATGACTTGGAATTTCAAATGGAAATAAAAACAAGTAAAAATTGTAGAAAATATCTTGATTTTCCAGTATTTTATTTATTTCCATTTTATATGCTAGATATTTTTGTAGTAAATACAGTATTTTTCAAGATGAAAACGGTTTCTCTGAGAAAAGCAACAACAATATGAAAACGGATATGAGGTATCATTAAATATAATTTTGCGTCAGTAGTTTTAGGAGAACTTAAACAACATAAGAAATATAAATATTTTAAATTTGATTAAAATAGGTTGAGCAATGAGATCTGTAAAAATAATGGAGGAGGAGGAATAGGAGGGAATGAAAAAAATTCTTTTTGACTGATATCTAATATTTTGAAATTATTCTAGTTTGATTGTTAACTAGCAAACCTGTGCCCGGTGTTACCGGGGAATCTACGAGTTTAAATGTAATAATGAATTAATTATATATTAATTTTTCAACTTCCCGCTTAATAATATAAAATTAATTCATAACTACATTTAAATCAATGCAATACTGTGATTCTTGTTTCTCAATTGCTTCATATCTCCATGATTGATTATGGATCAATCTATCAATCTAATTTCTCTATCTTGAGAAGAAACCCATTCTTTTATTTCGTTTTATTATGCTCTTGCAGATTTCCCTTGATGCCATCTGTGATATCTTGTATGTCACGGATGGCATCAACTATACTTGTTATGAATTACCCGTTTTTCGCTAATAGGGAATTTTTTCTGTTCTTTATAATAATTGCAAATAATATGAATAAAATATACGAATAGAAATATACTGTATATAATCCCTGAGACAGATGCAGCGAAGGCAAATTTAAGTCACCGAAGCGGACCGCCGTTTTACGATATTTTAGATCTGTGTTTTGTTTTATATAAACCAGTTTTAAGTTGAAGAGATTTTTCGTATTAATTTTTAAAAATCAAAAGGATTAATTTTATATAGCTTGATTATCGTGCTTCGCTACGGTATTTAACTACTTTAAATACATTTTGACTCCAATAAACTTTCTTTTGATTGCAATGAACAATTTAAATTTAAGAAAGTGTTCTTATTCAGTTTTTAGTAAGTTTTGTTGTTTCTAGTTTTTTGAAGTCAGTTTTTATTTTTTTAAAGTTTCTTTCATTGTTTTGTTTTTATAAAGATATGAATAAGCCTACAAAAAATTGTTAGGGGATCACCTGAGAAACATCCTTTGTCAAATAAAAACTTCTCCTTTTTACTTTTACCATCTTTTTACCTATTTAGAAATGAAATTTAGAAAGTGTTTTAACAGTTTTTTTAAAAGATTTTAAAAAGACACCTATATGCCAAAAAAGAATGTTATAACTCAAGAAACACAAGAGATACGAACGGTTCTATAATTCACCCCCGAATCTAGATTCTCTCCTTAAGGATGATTAGGGCAAAATCCTGATTTATGCTGTTAAGCATTTGTATGGGTTATCTTTCTAAGCAAACACAAAGTCGATATCTTATAGGCCTAAGAGATATTGAGGAATCCGTGAAAACATATTTTACCCTTTTTCATCCCCTTAGGGTCGAGTTTCTAAAAATCCCTTCTTATTGGGTGTTTACGCCATGAAAGAAATATAGTCCCCGAATTTCATGTTTCTAGATTCAGAAGATTAAGCTGGGCATTGATAAGTCAGTCAGTCAGGACATTTGTTTTTATATATATATAAATTAAAATTAATTAATGAAAATTTCTACAAAGTATATTTCTAAATTTGATCATATTTTGAAATTTAGGAATACACTTTGCTAAAAATTTCATTAATTTTTTCAACAGTATAAAATATTTCTGATAAAATCTGCGAATTAATATGAAATATTAGAAATTTACCAGTAAAATAAAAAGATCATATGTGTCTTCATGTGAATTTTTTATTATACTAGTAAATTTCTAATTTAAAAAATTTTAATATATTTTAATAAATTTTATAATTTAAAAAATAGTGCGAAATTTGGCAGATGTGCTACTTTATTTGTCAGATTTAATTAACATTATGTTGGCTTAATACGATATTTTTTTCTCATATCCATTCCATTCGTTTAATCAGATTTTAGGTAATACAGTATTCAGTATTTTTTGATATTTTAAACAATTAATTAATTAAGATATCAACTACGTTTTTAGTGATTTATAAAAAATATAAAACTAATAAATGTCTGATAATTAAACGAAGTTGGCTACGTAACAAGAATTCTAATGAATTTGTAAATATTTGTGTTTTCCTTCAACCGTTGGAAATATAAAATGTTATTAATAGAATTAAAAAATATATACGGAATTGTTAAATATGACATTTAATCGTACATTTTATCAGATAGATAGATCTAAACTAATAATTTATTTAAATAATTTTATTTTTTAATGGCTAATTTTATTTAACGCTAGTTTTATAATGTACGAATAAGTTACCTAAAACTAATTTTTACAAATGTAAAAGTCGAACATTAGCAATAATATATAAAACATAATAAAAATCAATTTTGGTTTTCATTTGTCTGATGGACAGTAATAGAGGTTATCAAACTGGGCGATTATTTATAAAATTACGACCTGTAACTTTCATAAAATCGTATTTTTTGTAAAGAGAAAAATTCTCAGCTCCGTTCTAATTTCGTATCTATATTAGTCTATTATAGAACATCTGTTTATAGGTCTACATATAATACATATGTACACGATATATTTTATAATATAAATGAATATAAAACTCCGAGTTTCAAAAGTGTCTTTATTTAATATATGCTAATTTAAAGGACATAAAATATGTAGAGAATCTGAATCTGGAAACTATCATGCAAGTAAAAAATAATAATAAAATGAGTTAAGGATTAGGTGATTTAAGATCAAAAGGCGGCCATCTTATTCAACCCAAAGCTTGTTTCAAGTTTAGTGACGTCGCTACTTTATAATCTTATCTCCATGGTATAAACAGTGTGTGTAGTGCCACCTATTACCAATAATATAAAATATTGACAAAAATAAAAACTATCTTATAGATTAAATGACTTTAAAGCAGAGCTTCTCAAATTTTTTTTGATTCATTCAAACTTTTTTCCTTCACGACCCCATTTTTCATTACGAGATTTTTCGCGACCCTAATTCACGACCCCATTTTTCATTATGAGATTTTTCGTGACCCCATTTTTTATTACGGATTTTTCGCGACCCCAGGTATTAAATATGAAATAAAACATACAAATATAAATCATTTACACACTTATTAAGATGAATACAATCAACCAATTACACTGAAAATGGTCCAAATTTAAATATTGGGCGTTTGTGAAATTACATATAAACTGAAATTCAAGTAATTGAATTTAATTTTTGCGACCCCATTTGGGGCCGCCACCAATAGTTTGAGAAGCGCTGCTTTAAAGAATTAAAGAAGACGTCAAGATGACTCTTAGAGAAAGATAAGTCAGTTTCAGAAATTTGATTATAAAATCAGAAATATTTGTACAAAAAAATCTATAAATTTTAAAAATAAACTATCATTACAATTTAATATTTTGGTACTGAAATGATCACCCAAAATAATATTAATGGTCTAAAAAATACATTTAAAACGTCATAGAATTGAATCGTCTTTTCCCAGTGCTGAGGTTCGGCCGGATGGCCGCGTGGTAAAGTTGTAGTTTACAATCCTGGAACCGGGTTCAAATCCTGGTCCCATATCTCCAGTCTTTCAGAAAGAGTCCGGGCCCAGTCCGTTGAACCCCATCCTTCAACCATCTGGTTGACTCTATCATGCGTGTTGGCCAGCCTATGATGGGCTCTATAAGTGGCCACCACCAGATACAGAATATCTCATGAGGATATGGTGGCTTAATAAAATTAACCTAACTTAACCCAGTGGTCGGGAAAGATGGTTCGATTGATAAATTGTGATTTGAAAAAATAATTTGGATATAAAATTAAAAATTATAACATATTGTGAAATTATCATTATGAGAAACTATACATTTTATTTGAAATAATATTTCAAGTAACATCATGCTGTCAATTTAGAATTTATTGGAATTACTAGTTGCAAAAATCTATATAATTTAAAACAAAACAAATAGTTTGAATTCGTTTTATACATTTTTTATTATTTATACTTGGATTATAAATTATACCTAATGTATATTGGAAAAATTAAGAAGATTTGCAAGTAGATGGTGAAACATCTTGTTTAACCATCTTACTACACGACAAATTCTCTAGACCAGGAATGGTGAGATTTAATAAGAGTATGTGCTAAAATTGCTTTAAATTTGTAAAACTTATCCCCACGTGCCGATTAAAATCTTAAACCAATACAGCAAACTCCCGATTATGCATACAAATCGAGAAATTAATTCTCTTATATAGTCGGCAAAATTTTGCAATCGTGTATTTGATATCAAAAAAGTAAATTGTAAACATATATGATTCACCCAAAATATATGCAGGGAGATTATATTTAGGGATATTCACAATGATTCTGCCATTTATTGAAAAACAAGAAATTTATTTATTTGTGGATAGAAATTATTTGTAATTTCAATTTGATTCTAATTTTGAGAACCGATAGGTAGATATCTAAGATATCTAATCTGAGATAAAACATCAATAATCTGCAAGCCGGAATTATCGGGAATTAATTTTATATCAGCTCCAAGATTTACATGCCCAAAATATTTTCCCACGTGATATTTGGGCACGGTTGCTATAGGTTTACTACTCCTACTCTAGAAAAATACCATATATCTTTTAAAAAATAGTGCGAAATACTGAATGCTGAATATGGCAAAAAATTACTTTACTACATTGTTTCTTGTTAAGTTCATCATAGATTATATTACACTTATGCCCTTCTATTATAAATGCAATAAAATATATAAATGCGATTAAAAATCTTTCCTGGAACTTTCAAAATAGAAGAATCCAGAACGTAGTGTTTCAAATTATCGACTACATATCATATTTATAGATTAAGACTTCTAACAGGATGATTCTACAAAAATGACTAGAATCATCCTACTTCATGATCTATCTTTCCCCATTTTTCTATAATCGCACAAACTAACGATTGGATTTCTTAAAAATTTCCTAATTAACTCAAAAATAATTAAAGGAGACACAGACAAACATGTGCTGATCTTAAAACATCCTTTTTTTTCGGAAAGAATTCCCATGTCCAACCAGTCTTTTCATTGTTACAGATCGAAAATAATTTCATGGTATACTGAAATAAATCATAAAATTCGCAAATAATATATTTATAAGAAATTAGGATGGATAACTGTTCTAATTCATATAGATATTCATATGATTTATTTCACTATAATTGAGCATTGTGATGTAATAACACTGTTAGATCACAATTGTTTATGTAAGACTTCTCATGTAACAGTGATTCCAGCCAATCTCATATTTGCAATTCGATCTGTAGAAATTCGTTCTTTTTTAATATAATGCTATCAAATTTAATTAATTTGATCAAAATCGAATTCGTACGCAGAACTCTATCATTAACCGAAAAGTCAACATTTCTGAGAATCAATCATGCAGGTTTTCGGTTGAAAAAAAGAGGAATAGTATGGAAGTGATAGCTGATACACTTCAAATGTCGAGTAAAAATAATCGGATTTTACCAAAAATTTTAGCATTTTAATAAAATCGACAATTATCTTCGAATAAAAAACTAAATGTGTAAATAAAGAAAAATAATATGTAAGCTGAATAACTCAAAAGGTAATTGAGTTTGAAACACTTTCTAAATCGGTCATATCTTTGCACATTTTCTTCTGGGTTCTTCCTAATTCAATCAATGACGAGAGAAGAGAATATGTGGCACTAATCAGCTAGAAAAAAAAATTGATCATCAGTGAAATGATAAAAAATTATTCTTTATATATTAATTAATTTAGATTATGACTCCAAAATATAAAAAAAGGTATATTTAGAAACTGCTATTTCAGCTGCCATTATTAGCTAGCTGATTAAGAATTCTTTATGTTTAAATAGCGTGGTACAATACTTGTAAATTTGTTAAATTACATGAAAAAAAATTTATCAGACAATGAAACTTACTCTAATCAAATAATTTCTTTTGGTATAAAAGAATCCTCCGACAGATAATGCAATTGGAGTTTTTCCGAATCTTTTTATGAAATTCAGCAACTAATAAATTATATAATTATTATTAACATAATTATTTTACAAATAATTAGAAAGTAAATTTAAAAGCATCAAATACCTTTAACTTATATTGTATAGAAAATTGAGAAAATATATTGCATTAGTTGAAATTCCCATAAAGCTGAAAAATCAGATTTCATAAATTTAAACGCTTAATTATTAATTAATAAAATCATAAATACAACTTAATATTATTTAAACTTACAGCAGAGGCTAGGCCTGAGTGTATAAATGCTATAATCAGGCATAACAGAAGTGAAGCTATGGATATAAGTAATATTATTGCATCCAAAACCGGACCTGAAGTGAACAATATTGAGGTGGAAAGAGAGAAACAAGTGAAGTAATCTGCGAAACCATAGATGAGAGCAAATAATAGTTCTGCAGCTTCGTTTAATTCAAAAAAGTAGTATATTAAATCGGAATGCTGCTCAATAATCTTTTCCAAGTTTTCAAGTTCTCTAACATCGTCGTGCTTGATTTGTACAAACATTTGATTGATTCGTTTCAATCTTTCTAATAGCAAAATTACCACATTAGAAAAAATTAATATCAGAGAATGTAGCTAACTATTGGCGAATATAATTAATAATGCCATGTTGATGTGACAGAAAATAATTTCAAACGTCGATGCTTTATCAAGTGACGGATAAAGGTTTATGTCAAAGAAGAAAATCACTCCCATCGTTGAAATAAAAACATAGTTCCGGAAAGATCAAGTTCACGAATATATTCTGTTTTGAAAATGTAATCTCTTCAGTGTAACTGATAACATCGTTAGGAACTGATAATTTTCTTACTCTTAAGAATCTGAATACAATAAGCATAAAGAGATGAATCATTATCGATACAATTAGAATGAATTCTCTTTCGTTAGATGTAAATTTATCATTCCTCTACAGATCGTTTCCACTCTTTAATATTATTAAAATAATCAGAATTATATTGATGACATAAAATATTTCTATAATATTTTGGTAGAATGTATATATGGATTTTATCCGGGAATTTTCTTCGAAGTTTATAAAATTAATACCGCTTATTCGACAGACTGCACCCAGAGGACGATAAATTCTGAAAGCGATGGAATCTTTCATATTTGATGATTCAGATTATTATCGGCAAATGTAAATGTCCACTGCTTATAGTTCAGTATATATTTCTGTAAAAAATTTACGTAATTTCAAAATATTCTGATTATTTTTAATCAGAATATTTTGAAATTGATTATTTAATCTTTTTATATATTTTAAGATAATTTTACTGATTATAAGTATGTAAGGACGTAGAAATGAAAACTTATTCGTCAGCTTTAATTTTGTTTTTATATATATTTTTAATACAGTAAGACCCCGTTTAACGCGGAGGATACGTTCGAAAATAATAATGCAGTAAATGAAACAGGTTAAACGATGTCATCTTAAAACATAATGGGGATAAATAACACATAAATAACGGGGATAGGTGAACAATGAAAAAAATATACGTACCATTTTTGTTTTTTTTTTTTTATTTTGTAACATGTATTATTACTATTGTATCACAAAATAGTAATAAATATTTTTTATTGCTAATATCGATTTGTATTCATAAATCATTCATGAAAATCAAAAATATTCGAGTATTTTGCGATTGAGGAAAGTTCTTCCTCCATTTTTTCGTTTAGAAAACACGATAATGAATGAACAAGTCACTGACAAGGTGAGTGATAGTGAGTGAGATAAAGTCATTTGATACTTCGTTTACCTTTCCCCTTTCGTTCAGCAATTGTAATAGCAAGACATCGCGTCAATGACACTTGGTCTTGCCTTTAAACTTTTATCAAAATTTAGATTATTTTGTGTGAACTAATACTTAATTTCGTTAACGGTGACTAAACTTGTTTTGATAAAAATATCGATGAAAGAATAACGTTCTAAGTTGAAGAAACTATAGTTCGAAGTGATAGAATAAGTCTCGTCTATCGTATCGAACTATAGTTGGAAATGGTAGCATTCAAATTAAACTAAGATGAGATAATTATTTTTTATTACTGTAAAATACTGTTAATGAGTGATCATAAATATGAGTCTTTTATATGTACTGAATTACTGCATTGTAGGGATATCAAACGCACGGCATAGGAGTATAAAAAGCAACAAATTCGTGCGATTTCGGATTTATGTTTGTATAATGGTTTGAAAAACTGCGCCAAAATAAATCAATAAAAAATATGCAATTCGAAAAAAATCGTGATATATCGATACATCATTAAGCGGGATCTTACTGTATAAAGAATTTTTTTTTTCGATTTTATGAGCCAAACTAACATCCGTTTTATAAGAACTTTCTCTGCAACTGAAGTTTAGTTTTCTTCTCTTTAAAATCCTAACTTGTATTGATATATAGGATTATAGTGAAGTGTGAATGACTTTCATCAGTTTTATTTTATCTTCAAATTGGTAAAGCCATTCGTTGCAAATTAGATCATCAATATATATTTCGAATAAATAGTTGAATATCGAAATCCACGAACGTATTTCAATCAGGAAGAAAGGATTAAAATGTAAAATAGAAATTATCGTTCAATGTGAATTCTTCCAATTTTGAAAAAATTCTTTAGTATTATTTTATATAATTCTTTTAGAAACAAATTAAAAAATATCAGAGGAATTACTTTTCACTAGAGTTAAATACTGATTTGTTGCACATATCCAAATGTGAAACTTAAAACAATATTAAATTTTTTATAAAGTACTTTTTATTATGCAAAAATATTACTAACTTGGTGTTTATATAAAAAATAATACATTAAGTTACGTATTCTGTAATATTGTTTTTTCGAAGTTATCTCTTTCTGTATCAGAATCTTCTAATAAAATTTCAACAAAAAGTAGATTTTTATGAAATTCGGAAGTGATTTTGATTAAATATTAAATGAATGCCTCATCAATGTAGTTCTATTCTTAAATATCACAAATTTAAGTTTATGTGATAATATCGTTGTAAGAGTTTGAATGGTGACTGTTCAAATATTAGAGGTTTCTCTGATTTTCACTTATATTTAACGAAAAATATCCACATTATAGATAAATATGTACTTTAGTGGAAGATTAGGATAATTGGGTCAGTAGATTGAGTTTTACATATTGAATGGAAGAATTTTCATAGAATTTTCAGTATTTTCATAGAAGAATGAACTCTTTTCATACTCAATTGGTTTCTTTTTGCACATTTTACGCCCCATTTCCAATCAAGGAGATTACTAAGGGGGCGGGTGGTTTGCAACCATCCGCTCTCTTAGTAATCTTCCAAAAAAATATAATCTTAGTAATATTTCAAAAAAATATACATTATGAAAACATTCATAATGTATATTTTTTGAAATATTTAAGCACTCTGCATTCAAAATATATTGTATGTGATAAGTATAAATTAAAAAATCAACCATTATCAATTTTTACTTTTTTATTTTAAGATTACTGTGTTGAAAGCCTAAGTAAAATTATTCCCAGTCACAGTTCATTGCTAACAAATAGAAATCTGATAAATGGCAAAGACTGCTTTATGGATGTAGCAGCTGACAATATTATTTTGGGTTCATAAGAGATAAAATTATATACACACTATCGTTGTAAGTTAACTGCAAATAAAAAATGTGTTTGAATCATTTATGACTGAAATTACTTTGAAATAATAAAAGTAATTACATGATTTTGCCATGAACATGATTTTTATCAATTCCGAACGATTTCCTATGCCAAATGTCTAGATATTGGTAATTCATTATTGAAAAATGACCTATAAAAATGAAAGCAGACAACAACTGAATAGTAACCACCGATTTTAGCCATTTAACATCATTAAATGCAAAATATATGTTTATCTTCTAATAATTAGCCTAAATGTATTTCATAAGTTGAAATAAATCAATTGATTTAATAGTACTGTAAGATTTTACTATTTAATTTAATAATTCCGTTGTTAAATAAATTAAATTGTCGTCAGAAACAATTATTTTCGCATATTTATAAAGCGATATTTATTTAGCAAATGGAAACGTTTTCAAAATATTTTAAAATAAATTTATTCATAGATGCCTTAAAAATAAACATTTCAGTCCGATAAATTACAATTTTTTCATTAAATTAAAAAACATAACGTTTGAAAGTCTAGACAGAGAATTGTGACAGTATCATGACTCATTATATTGATGGGAGAAAGTCGATAAAATAAATTCAATTTTAGAAATGCTTGGCGGGCCGTGAGTTGCTCATCCCTGTTATAACATGTTTAACGGGCCGCAAGCGGCCCGCGGGCCGCGTGTTGCTCATCCCTGGTCTAGACAGAGAATTGTGACAGTATCATGACTCATTCTTCCAGGGATATCTTCAGGGATATCAATAGCACTAAACATGTAATCAACGATATGATGTAAAAACGTTGCATGAATGATTAATGAAATGCTATAAAGATCCAAATATTTGTCGTATTCAGTAGATTCGTAAAGGAGAGAACTGAAAACTAATAAAAAAAAAATTAAAAAAGTGTTTCTGGCATTTTATAGGAAATTTAATCTCTCTCTTTTTAATACGCCATAACTATGATGGCTGTAGCAACTTAAAGAACTGCAGGAAATTTAATCTCTCTCTTTTTAATACGCCATAACTATGATGGCTGTAGCAACTTAAATTAAAGAACTGTTAAGATAACTTACAATACATACTTTATCAGAAATAAATATAATTCAAGTATAAATACGAAAACAATCATTATAAAGAAAGCATATTCTGCATAATCCTCTCTGAACGGCGAAGAATGAGTTATAAATAAAAACAATGGAAGGTAAAAAAACATTATACCTGCCATTAAAACCTGAAAAATATTATATGCATAATTTGATCAATACCAATGGAAATATACGAGGAATGATCAAAAACTAAGGTTACAAGGCCGATATTCCTGGAGTTTCGTCTGTTATAGAGAAATTAGTAGTGTGCGGTAATTCTAATACATGCGGTCAGCAACTGTGCAGAGTTTCAGCGACCCGCCACCTACAGCGCTACTGTAGTTGTTGGTTAACACAAATGGCGACTCGTTTGGAAAACTGGTCTCGCGAAGAAATCCGCTCAGTTATTCGATTTCTGTGGGCGAAACATGTAACAGCGGCTGAAACTCACAGGCAGGTGGTAGAGGTTTATGGAGCGCGAAGAAATCCGCTCAGTTATTCGATTTCTGTGGGCGAAACATGTAACCGCGGCTGAAACTCACAGGCAGGTGGTGGTAGAGGTTTACAGAGAGATTGCAATGTCTCGTCAGCATGTCGCAGAATGGTGTCGAAAGTTTGCGGCCGGTAGAGAAAAGGTCACCGATCAGGATCGAAACACGGCATCAACAGATTTGAACACAGCTCGCGTGGAGGAACTGATTCAGGACAACAGGAGGATCACGTTACGGCGCAATGTCTCGTCAGCATGTCGCAGAATGGTGTCGAAAGTTTGCGGCCGGTAGAGAAAAAGTAATCGATGTGTCTTTTATGAACGGATTTTGAAAGTACAGATTGTCAACAACTTCCTCTTTATCCATAGAAGTGGGAATTCCAAAGATAACTATCTTTGGAAGCCGCTTTTTTGGATGCCGAGATTCGGCATTCTCGAGCTTGTTTCTCTCTTTAATGAGAATTTCCACCCCCTCTTTTCAACTTCAACAATTAGGCCATTTTCACGGGCCTTGCATATCCCCTTAACTCCGATATTCAGAGCTCGGGGATTGATCTTAGTTTTAATACGTTCCTTAAGCTTGTCCGCCGTTTCAGAGGTGTCCTTACTCCGGACCAGGACAAGGTTTCTAGATTGAACTTTCCCGCCTTGTTTAAGCCCAACTTTCACTTTCTCAGCGAAAGTGAGTGCACTAGTGGACTGGACCTGTCTTTCCAGTAGAGTATCCAACTTATCAGATATAGTCTTTAGCTCACAATTACCTATACTTAGTTGTTTTTCGCTCCTAAATAGGGATATGACAGTGTCAAAACACCCTATTATGAACTGGGAATGAGATTTACTCCCCAGTTTCGCATTTTGATTTGAGTTGATATAGTCTTTCAACTCTTCTTTCATCTTTTCCGCAAGGGAAAAGACATCAGTGGCAGCGCATCCACTGAAGTTTGCCTCAGTAGAGTCCAAACTCGAAGTGCTAGAATTAGTTCTAGCTTCCTCTTCCTCCATCATAGATAGCAATGAAAATTGCTGTTGAAAAGTAATAGAAAAGTTTGTTGCTAGTCAGTTGGCCCCCGAGAGGGGCAAAACAGGGACACCACGAGAAGGTCAGCAACAAGAGCTCGGTGTGTACTGGATTCGAGTAAGAGTAATAGTATAGAACTCGAAAGTAATAATAAAACGCTTACAACACAATAGGCACAATCGAAAATACACACTTGGGGGTCGTCCCCAGTAAAGATTAGTAGTGGGAAATCTATAAAATTTGGGCATTTCTGACTTCCAAAAACTTATATACAGATAAGTCAAAGCTATCTTGTATATAAGCAGAGCCACCGAGAAATATTTTGGGCCCGTGACAAGTCTGTGGTTTGGGCCCCATTTAAAAAATGTACATCACTTTAGTTTAATAAAAACTTTTCATGAGATTCAGTAATGTAACTAACCTATATTTTTTTCTGTGTGGCATAACACAGCTTTTCACCAAGTTGGTACTAAGCAATAAGTTATTCCAGTGCCCACTATGGGTTACCTATATCCTGGTGAGATTAGCCATCAGGTGAAGGATATGATTCAACAGGTAGATCCAGATCCGTTCTGAAAAAATTTGTAGTATGAGACCCAGAAACAATCTGGATACACCAGGCACAGAACGATTCTACCATGGCAGTCCATCCTAAAATTGACCTTTCAAACTGTTTGATAAGTAATTTTGTATTTATCAAACAGTGTTATATATAAAATAGTTTATTTTGGCACAACTGCTTTGGGTGGTAGACAGTGCACTCTCAAATAGAGTGGTGGCCTGCAAACTATTGGATACGTTACGTGAAAAATCGATGCCCACAGATGGGCCCTCTTCGATGCCGGGCCCATGACAAAATTCTCAGATGTCACCCCTCTCGGCGGCCCTCTATATAAGTAATATATAAAATATCAAATTTCAAAAATAATGCTTTTAATTGTTATTCTTCAGATTTATACAATAAACAAGACATAAATATTTTCTCATAATATAAACTAAACAAAATAAACTTTTAACAAACAGAATAAAAAAAATTTGGCAATCAAAAAACTGTTACAATAATTAAAATTGTGCTATACAATTTTAAATTGCTTTCTACATTATTATTATTTCAAATATTTCTATTGTATATCAATATAAAGAAATATATATTAAAATATAATTTCTGAAAAATAATATAGGATTCAGCATTTTAAAATCTTGCAAAAACTAACCCAACTCTACTTGGAATATAAACCTGAAAATAGGAAATAATAGTTTGTTTAGTTTAAAACACTAATTATAAATTATACTTCATAAAATTCATATATAAAACTTACTAGCATAGAATTTCTTCTTCCAGCATATGGTTCTGGGAATGTGAAATGTTCTGCATTGGGATCTAATCGATTATGTCCTCCAAATTTTTCATCATCTGAATTAAGCACAATTTTATATCTAGTGAAATTTATAAGAAAATTTACTTTCTTTTATTCAACTAAATTACAAATAAGAAAATTTATATTCTTAAAAACAATCTAAATATATACAAGAAGTGATCATAATTAAACTATTCTACATTCTACACTGAGCCATTTCTCAATGCAATCAGTGGTCAAAACTCAAATCTGACAGGTATAGTTTCCAAACCATATATATATATATATATATATATGGGTTTATCCATAAACTACGTCACTATATATATATATATATAAAAAAAGGTTAAAAAAACACCACAAGAGAAAACATTGGCACTTTGATTGCAAGAAAGATTTCATTTGTATATCTTTGTACACACAGATTATTGGCATAAAAGTGTAAGATCTTTCTTATACAGTGGTACCTTGGTTAACAATGGTAATCCGTTCCAAGATTACAGTCGTTAACCAAAACTGTTGTTATCCAATGCAAGATTCCCCATAGGATTTAACTGAAAATTGATTAATTTGTTCTGGCTCTTTTCCACAACCGTAATAAGTATTAAAAATGCAGATAAAATTCATTTAAAAGGTATGGCTTTCACGAAATCTGTCCAACCAATACAAGGAGAAGCGCATGGGGGCAAGTCTGCTACCTTTGCAACGGTTCTCCATGGAAGGGAACAGTTTTCTTCACCGCATTGTACAGGTGACGAAACATGGATCCACCACTACACCCCCAGCAGTAAGCGGTCGTCAATGGAGGGGGAACACACCTCCTCTCCAAAGACAAAGAAGTTTAAGGTGACGTCGGACAACAGGAGGATCACGTTACGGCATATGACGGTAGAATTGGGAATGTCGTTCGGAAGCATTCGTTACATTGTTTACGATATTCTGCAGTACCGGAAAGTTTGTTCCAGATGGCTTTCACGAAATCTGTCCAACCAATACAAGGAGAAGCGCATGGGGGCAAGTCTGCAACTTTTGCAACAGTTCTCCATGGAAGGGAACAGTTTTCTTCACCGCATTGTCACGGGTGACGAAACATGGATCCACCACTACACCCCCAGCAGTAAGCGGTCGTCAATGGAGTGGAAACACACCTTCTCTCCAAAGACAAAGAGTTTAAGGTGACGCCATCTGCCGGGAAGGTAATGGCTACAGTGTTCTGGGACAGCGCGGGTGTGATACTCGTAAAGTTTTTGGAAAGAAGACAAACAGTGACCGCTGACCAATACTGCGAGACCTTGACACAATTGCATGAAGCAATCAGGAGGAAACAGCCAGGACTTCTCACCGAGGGCGTCATCTCCCTTCACGACAACGCGCGACCTCATACAGCCCAGAAGACCACCACAATGTTGAAGCAGTTTCGCTTGGACATCATCGAACACCCTCCCTACAGCCCGGACCTTGCATCAAGCGACTTTCACCTGTTTCCTCACTTGAAGGAGCACATAGAAGACGGACGGTTCGCTTCAGACGAGAAGGTGAAACACTTCGAGACAACATGACTGAACACGCAAGGACAGGGCTTTTACCAGGAGGGAATAATCAAACACATCCCACGAAGCGACAAGTGCCTAAACCGATATGGAGGATATGTGTCCTAAACCAATATGGAGACTATGCCAAAAAATAACCTAATGTATGTACCTCAGTTGGCTGTATTGGTTGTATAAATAAAATGTACATGTTTCACTGCAGGCTTTGTAACCTTACTTTTTGTTCACCCCTCGTATTTCGAAATTGTGCATTGAAATTTTAAATATTTTTAAAGAATTTATACAAATCAATAATTAATCAAACTAAAACAGCACTTTATATATTTTGCTATTTAGATATGATTATAGAAACAAAATTAACTATTATTTAATAGTAAGTTGAATTTAATATAAAAATTGATTATTATTTATAATTAAAAGTACTAAATATTTATTTATACAGTATTTAATTTACCTCAAATGGCGAAATATTAAACCAACTGAATATAAAAAATATTATAATTTCAGATAGCTGCGAAATGTATTCATTTACAACATCCATTTTACTTTAATAAAAAGGAATTGTTGAAATTAAAAGTAAACAATATTTTAATTATTCTAAAATTATTATTAATAATTCCACGAAGATTCTGGTTTTTTTCTTTTTTATATTCTTGAAGAATATTCTTATGCAAAGCTGATGTTGAATTTCTGAGTGAAAAAAATAATCATAATCTTTTTCGAAGAGCATTTAATTCATTTACAATATTTTAATTATTCTAAAATTATTATTAATAATTCCACGAAGATTCTGGTTTTTTTCTCTTTTATATTCTTGAAGAATATTCTTATGCAAAGCTGATGTTAAATTTCTGAGTGAATAAAATAATCATAATCTTTTTTCGAAGAGCAGTTAATTCATTTAAATAAATTTGTTATCAAGTTTATACTTGAAAAATTTACGTTTGTAATCATGAGTTTTTTTATTTAATATAAAAAAATAATAATAAATTTACATACATAAATACAGTGATAAGCAAAAGACAGAGTTAGTTATTTAATGCAATTATACTGTCGAAAATTCAATTAATTTTGCTAAATTAATAGCTAAATTATATATATTTACATAATATAATTAAGAAGATAATATTTTATATTTTGATAAGAAAAAAAATTAATGATGGTTTTGTTTTCGTGGATTTTATTTGAAATTCTTAACGTGCAAAATATTAATCTAATATTAAAAAAATAAAAAGATAATATTTTATATTTTGATAAGAAAAAAAATTAATGATGATTTTGTTTTCGTGGATTTTATTTGAAATTCGTAACGTGCAAAATATTAATCTAATATTAAAAAAAATAATTTTAATTAAAAAGTAAACGTTATAAGCGAAAATATTTAGGAAAGTTCTTATATCAAAATATGTTTAATATGTTTTTTATTTACTAGATGATGCCACTATCCATTTTTTAGAGTACTGTTTATTGGAGTGAAAGGCTCTACCACAGATTAACCATTCTACAGGGCGACGAATATTTTTATAACATTTTGTTAGCTACTGAAACCTAATCCATTAATTAAAATAAATACTTAAATTTCATTCGTTTAGTTTGCTGTATTGGCTTCAGCTTTCAGAAGACCTGGATTCGATTCCTTTAGCCCTAGAAAAATTATTCGTGGAGGCCCGACCTTTATAATCTGGCTAGCCTTTCGCCATCGTGTGCAATTTATGGCAGGGCTCATTTTTTCACGCCATTTTTCCATTTTTATAGAATAACTCCACTTTCAACAGAATGAAAATTGGAGTCATTCTATGGATAAAAAATTAAACTCCCGATTAATTATAGAAATCGAGAAATTAATTCTCCTAAATAATCGGAAAATTTTTGAATCCCGTGTATTTAATATTAAAAACGTAAATTGTAAACATATACAGTATGATTCACCTAAAATATTTGCAGGGATGTTATATTTAGAGTGATTCACAATGATTCTGTGATTTACTGAAAAACAAGAAAAGAAATTTATTTATTTCTAGAAAAAAAATTATTTGTAATTTCGATTTGATTCTAATTTTGAGATTATCTAAGAATAAGAGAAAAATTTCAAGAACAACAAAAAAGTCACTTAATCTGTAAAAGTTGTTCGAACAATATTGACGAACTAATAGTATAAGAAGTAAACTTTGATCACAAATTTAGGATGTACTGCATCTAGATGTAGTATAGCATACCATGTGAATTCACTTAATCTGTAAAAGTTGTTCGAACAATATTGACGAACTAATAGTATAAGAAGTAAAATTTGATCACAAATTTAGGATGTACTGCATCTAGATGAAGTATAGCATACCATGTGATTTACTTATACAATTTTCACTAATAATTGATCGATTGTACATAGATAAACTTTTTAATTATTGAATTCCAGTAAATATATGCTACAAAAATTTCTTTATTAATTTTTAAAATGTAAACATTAAAAATTTATATAATGTGATATATCATTTTCGATATATAAATTACCTAAGTCTCATTTTATTAAGAAATTTCGTTCATACGAATAAAGGATAATTTTATTTAGACAATTGAATTACTTTGCAAATCAATTAAGAACCGAAAGCAGAATCTTGTTGTTAATAAATAAGGTTTTTATACAAAAAATCCGGTTTTTTTTGGGTCCCTCCTCGTACATTAAATAAATATTTAATTCTCGTATAAATATGTCAAGTTGTATGAAATTTAAGTTAATGATGATCGATTTATTAAATATAGCATACTTTTAATTAAGTTAATGAGGATCGATTTATTAAGTATAGCGTACTTTTAATTTTTAAATTACTGTATTCACCCAAAATTATTCGCTATTTAAAAATACTCCGTGCTTCTCGATATATAACGTGCACTATTATTTATCTGACGTAAAGTTTAAACAATTAATATTATTTTTGCATTCTATTACAGTATTTAATAATGTACAGTATTTTTTGTAACATTTCAACGAACTTTTTTTTATTATGACGTCATCAGAGTTTCCCGTTTCGTGCATTTTCCCGGCTCGTTTGACTTTTCGGGGGGTCCCCGAAAAGTTTCAAAATCGGGATTTCACTGTTATTTATCTGACGTAAAGTTTAAACAATTAATATTATTTTTGCATTCTATTAGAGTATTTAATAATGTACAGTATTTTTTGTAACATTTCAACGAACATTGTTCACATTTGATTATGACGTCATCAGAGTTTCCCGTTTCGTGCGTTTTCCCGGCTCGTTCGACTTTTCGGGCCGGTCCCCGAAAAGTTTCAAAATCGGGGTTTCACTGTATTTACAAATCGGGTATGAATACCGTATTTCCTTTGGTGGTTCGGCTGTCAGGTTATCTTGAAACAGACTATAGTTTTCTTTGCGTTGCATCACGCCTTTTCAATGTAAAACGTTTTGTCAGAATGCCTTTATTTATTCCAATAATATACTAATTTTAGAATATTTTAAAGATTATAAAAGAAATAATCGATTTATTTCAATGACTGTCATATTGTTCTAACACTTGAAAGTTGAGGGTTAGCTTATGATTATCTAAAGGAATGATTTATTCACTTTTTATCTGATATATATTTTTGGTTGTTGATTTGTTTGTGTCGAGTAATCTACTAAAGCATAGAACTACGAATGCCAAACTTGGCAACGTTCCCTAAGATTGTCTAACTTAAATAACTGTACTATTCAGAAATTTTTTAGAACAATTATTGCTTAACAATTACGAACAATCCTAAAATTTCATAGAATTAACAATTTAGTCTATAGATGGCACTATGTATAACCCATGTTTATGACTAAATTTAATTGTATTATGTCACGATGACGATAACATCATGGTGTAACTGAGTGACATCATAAAACGATTTCGATCTAGGGTTTCACTGTATCATAATTCTAGTAGGTGTAGATCTACACACCTACGGGCATTATGATGATGATATTAAAAATTATTATTATTTTGTATTTCTTAATAATTTATATTTGTCTGCATATTACATGAAATTGTTTTGAGTACTACTGGTGCTTTGGGGAAACACCTTTATATTATTATCTTCTAAAAAAAGAAAATGCTTTATTATTAAATTTAGATATTTATTTGCTTGGCTGTTTTTTGCTATTTTATAATTATAAATTACTACAATAGGTGAATTTTCTAATTTTTTATAGTTATGATTTACCTGCTATATGTGATTGTTCACATGAATGTACAACTTCTTTGTTGGGTGATGAATGTTCTCCAATGAAAGATGATGAAATATCTCGTCGACCTTGCCAAGCTGCAGTTGAAGTATTACAACGTATTGTTGCTATTCAAGGTAATATATTAATATAATTTATTATATAATTATTCAATATATTTAAGATTGAAAATAATATATCTTAAAAATGGATTTATTAAAAATTATATTTATCAAAGACAATTATATTTTAAGGATATAAAACTTATTCGATTTAGATAAGATAATTTTATATCTCAAAGTAAGAAAATTTAAATAAAATTTAAAATTATACATGCATAATAGCCTTTATTTCATTAATTATAGTATAATTAATTTATAATCTTAGGTTTTAATATTATAATTATGAGATTAATTTGAATATAAGTAACCATACTGATTTATATCATTTTGAAAAGAAAAACAAATTTTTACAAATTAAATTTATGCTTGACACAAAAACAATCACTTACAATCATAATGGATCACACTATGTAATTGTATCTTATTGTTTCAAGGCATATATAATTAGAGATAAGTTTCTTGATTTCGACTTTTCGGGCCGGTCCCCGAAAAGTTTCAAAATCGGGGTTTCACTGTATTTTGGAATGCGCTATAATTCTGTTATCAATATGAAATCTTTCTACAAACATTTGAAATATGAGATATATATTTCTCAAAATATTTTATTTCACTTATGAATCAGTCTTAATACTGTCTGAAGTTGAAAATAAATCCACAATTTTGTTAAACTTTTATTTATAAATCAGTTTTATTAATAAATTTTATTACATTAATACAAACTTTTTATAAATAAATAATCATGTATACTTATTAATAAATATTATTTATTTATTTATTTAATTGTACAAAATAATATAAGCATCAGTAGTGCATTGTTAAAATCACTAAGTGTCACCCCTTATAAAACATTGAAATTCATTAATATCAAGATTTAAATAGTTATTAAAATTTGTAGCTGCATGGATGATTTTTGTTTAAAAGCATGCATGATACTGAGCAATTTATTAGTGGCTAATCATAAAATTAGGATTCATTATTGTACTATTAGTATCTTTCTAAAAAGTTCATTTCACTAAAAAAAATTTCGAAAAACAAAATTTTTCATTTTCTTCCATTTAAAATACTATTACAATAAATTATTAGTGAAGAAAACTGTATATTTTAACTAAAAGTTTTAGGCTCAGTTTTATAATATCCCATTAAAAGTTCTTGTTAGTCAATTACTGACATTAAGCTACCAATTAGCATTTATACAATAATTTTTAAAATAGATAATTGGTGATTAACGGGACATTGTAAAATCGGGTTTTAAAGAATCTGTAATTATAGATTATTTTTATTACTTTTCAGAATGGTCGCAAATTACGAAGATCAAAAAATTACTAAAACTTCAATAAGAATTCGTTGGAAAAATTCTTTTGTAGATCTATAATCAGTTCCTTCAACTTGAGCATACTATATTTTATTCTGTGATACGATTCTTTATGATAACTTTTTTATGATACAAGCGATGAAATCGCTTGTTTGAAATAACTGTAAATATTAATTAAAAGTCATTAATATAAAAAAAAATTTATCGGATAGTACTACTATAATAAAATTGACGAATGCATATAGTAAAAGTCATAATCACTTTAAAGTATATTCTTTAATAAAATATTGTATCAAATTGTTTATCTTTAATACGTTTTATTAATAATCACTTATAACAAGAATTAATATATAAAACTTGTTTATATAAAAATTAATCAAAGTACAACAAGCTATATTATAATGTCAAATATGTTTGTACTTTATATATAGTTTTTATACCATAGTTTTTCCCAAGTTCCCACACAATTCTTAAATAACCTTTTAATGCAATTTTAAAAATATATTTTTGATGATTCGTATCTTCATAAAAATATTTAATGGAATATAAAAATATCACGATTATATTTGATACAGTTTATAATATTAAATAAGATTTGTTTCGAAATTTATATTACAACATTTTTCATTTCAATTTTTTGTAGGAATATTTCTTTATCTTGGAGGAATTGTTACTTATAACAGAAATTAGATATCTGGATATATGTGATTAAAGAGACGCGATTGAAGAGCGGAATTTAAACTGTGTATGCGTATTAATAGGTACAAGTATCTAATTACTAAAAACATGTGCAACAAGTGCTCCTGTCATTGTGATCACTTGAAATCTGTTGCCCAAATATAGTACTGTAAAGTATTTATTTTCAAAATTATCTTACACTTCCCAATTAACCTCGTTATAATATAAATGATGAAACTATTATTAGAAATCCATATATAATTAAGTTATTCTATATGGAATATATATATCTGAAGAGGCCATATCCCTATATAGTTTTTGAAAAATCCAAATATTGTATCCGTTATGGAGAAGCTTCTTTAAGTAACAAATAGGAAGAGTGAAATATTTTGTTATCTGTGATATAATGAGTAATTTCTTTCCGACTGATATATTGAATCATTTCTGAATATTTCATAGCAAAATCGATTCATGGAATAATCGAATGCACATCACAAAATCTTTTTGTTAAAATTATTTCTTTTAATTTGATCTGTTTTCTGTTCAAATTTGTATGAAGCATTTGAAATGTATTAATTCTGATTTAAGTATTCTTTATTGGATATTTGTATGCCCTTAATCTATTTTAATTTCCTTAACTTATAAAGTTAAGGAAATTAAAATAAACTAAAAATGTTTATGAGTGATATCTTTGCAAACTTATAATATATACGATATTACATCACTTTTTATTTAGTAAAAATATATAATCCCATAATCTCAAAAATAATTGCATTTTTAAATATTAGATAACATCAGTTAACAAGTATAGTATGAATGTGTTACATCTCGCATTACAAAAGTAAAGTGCAAACTCTCTTATCTGTGTTGAAATCTAAAAGTAAGAAAATTGCCGGGATTCAGAAAAAATACAGAGAATATTTATATTGAAAGTATGTTTTGACAAAATACTGCACAATATGTCAAATCATTATATCAGAACTTTTAAATGTTATTTATTGTTTAAATAATAACTGAATATTATAAGTATAGAAAGATTTAAATAATATTTATTTTGAAAGTTCGATATTTAAGTAAATAATAAAATGCAAAACGTGTCCATCTTCGAGATTTTGTTTATCAACTTTCAGCTCTTCATATACAGTATCTACGTAATGTGTTTTTAAATTTGAAATTTAAGCCATTCTGAAATTACGAAATTTTCATTTTAATGTCGTTAATGCACTAACAATACGGTACGTATATGTAAAGTATATATTAATGTGTCATACTGATGAATTATATGAAGATCATGAATTCTTCTGTTTCCATCAATCATTTTTTAAATTAAAATTAATCACCTTTTAATGATTGTGGAGTACGATTGCGATTATTTTGAAGAATATAATACAGATTATATATCGGTATTTAAAATATTCCATATTCTTAAAAAATTTTAAGTATAACGGGTCAATTTTTCCGATGAGAATTAATGCAAAATCGAGAGGATTAAGTTTTGGAACTCTGAAATTTAATCTGGCATCTCTTTATGTCGATTTAGTTTCTAAAGTAATATTTTATCATTGCTACGTCATATGTTTCTACTGAATATTTTTTGTTGTATTTCATGTCATATTGTTGTTCGTTAAGGAAATATTAAATAATAATTATATTTGGTAAATGGGAATATATAAATAGCACAAGAGCTATATAAAAACAAGAGAGTTCATGACGTAGTTTAATAATACTTTATTATCACAATGCACACATAATATATAGAAAAGCCACATGATTTCTGCCATCTTGTTGAGAATTTGAAACTTACAAAACATTTTTTAATGTTTAATGCATTATTTCGTCTAATATTGAACGGTATACAGTCTTAAATATTAATAAATTTTGGGTCAAATTCTAATATAATGTAATAAATAATATTACATATTAATTCTTTTAACGTTTACTAGTAGGTCTAGCTGTTCCCTTAAAATATATTATTGTATAATTTTTGTTTAATGAAGTTTTAGCTAAATGAGCTCAAAAGTCGTATACATCTGATTTCTGAGAAGACAATAGTGTAAACTATTAGCTTTTATGATTACAGTGTAGTATAAGGTTCAACTATACAACAAAATGTGATAATTCGTGTCATTTTATTATCAAAATCGTGTGGATTATTATTATTAAACGAATATAAAATGTCATATTTATCGTAAAGTGATGTACAGTAGTTCCAAGCGTTAATATCGATTATGCTGATTAGCACATGTAGACTTAATAGATTTTGATTTGTAAAATATTAACAAAATATATTTATCTTTTCTAAATTTATTGTGTCGATCTAAAATAATCAATGAAAGATCCCTGTTCTATATGAATGTGCTGTATTACATGCTGTATAATTAGCTGATATACAGCATCTTTTTACAAATACCAAATAGAGTTTTCACTAATTTTGTATACGATTTTGATATTATTTTAATGCTAGCTACAGTAAATTACTGTATTATACAAAATATTTGCATCGTAATTTGTCGTAAAATCTAGCAAATTGAAAATAGAACTATAAATCGAAATCAGTTTTTTTAATAGTTATCGATAAGTTGTGTATTCTTGAACAATTTAATGACGAATTATTGTGTAATCATAATTTTAAAAACATTTCTTTTATTATAACAATATGTAAGGTGCTTTTTGTCGTTTGATCAGTTGTGTCACAGTAATTGATTCGAGAAAGAGATCATTTTTTATGAATTAAGGAAAGAATAATTGAATTATTAAAATTTCTTTGTATAAGAGAAATAGTGTAACTTCAAATACTGTATACTATAAACGTATAATTTATTTTGTTGCAAAAATGGTTAAAAATAAAGAATAAAAACCATGATTATTCATGATTCTGTAAATATAAAATTCATCTTCTATCTTTAGAGTTTTCTACCCTGATATTTCTTTGTTTACTGACATTTTATAACAAATTTATTTTAAAATATATTATTTTTTGAATATGACAATGTAAAATTAATGCAATAATTTTTTGCAACTGTTTATAATACGAAATATATATTATATAAAGATCAATGATATAAAATTATTTATTTTGATATTATTCATTGTCTATTTTATTTAAACAATTAATCCATAAATGAACAGATTACTGAGTCTTTAACAATTAGTTAGAGCATTAAACAGATTCAATGTTATTTCTATTCAACAGCTATTTCCTGCTAACAATTAAAATAATTCGAAGGTCACTTGTTTCTGAGAATTATCAATTTTATTGCGAATAATAGTTACCAATGTCATTTCAGTAGTCATCTATAAAATACTGGTAAAGCACTACACATTCCGTTTTCTTTTTTTATATTCCTTTTAAATATATACAATATATATATATTCATTCTTTCTGTTTTATACGCAATATATATGTATATAGTGTGCATATATTGTATATGTAATCAAAGATAAAAATTATTTGATTATATTGAACTATTATAACATTTTATTTAATAAGTTCTAAAAATTTCGCTTTTAACAATTCTTAAAGTTTAATAATGCTCAATACTCCATACTTTATTTCGTATGCAGTGGCGTACCCAGATGAGGCGGTCCGCCCCGGGCACCAAGCTGAATGAAGGACCAAGAACGTGGAATAACATTACTATTCACCAGATATTTGTATAGTTTTCAGTTCTTAATAATTATTTAAGTAAATGTGTGTTGAGAGTTAAAACAGATTTTTTGGAGGGGAGAGAGGGGCCAAAAAATGCCGCCCCGGGTACCAAAAATTCTATGGGTACGCCACTGTTCGTATGTTATAGAATTTTGCTTTTAATGGTTCACAGAGCGTTTTCAAAATTATCTAAATCGGTATTTTTTAATATTTGGAATTTTGATAATTTCAAAATTTTGAATAATGTACGTTTTATCTACGTTTCCTTCCAACAATTTATGACACATATATCTAGATTTTAATTGTTCATTTTTTCGCGTAAAATATTTTTACATCTGTAATAGTTTTTCTAATGATGATGCATATTTTTATACAGGATTATTAATCTCTGTTTCGATCAATAGCATACCGTATTTACAACTCTGTACGTAGTCTATCCTTCAGCGAATAATGCAGTTTATATACTAGTACATTATATGAGAGTTTACATCGGCATATATAGATATAAAGGCAATAATTTAAATAAATCGATCCGATGCGATAATCCGAACAAACTCATAAACACTTTCTTCTGTCAACATTCCATCATTAATTCGATAATAATTACATTATTAACTTAGATTTATTTCGTTGCACAAAAATATATTGTAATTTTAATAATGTTTACTTAACCGCGTAGAAGTATAGAAATTCAAACAAGGAATTACCATTTAAATAAGAGAATAGGTATTTTTTTAATTCTTGAATGATAGATCATATCTTCTAGCAAATACTGAGAGTATCATAGCTGCACTGGCAATTTGCCAATATTATCTATGTATGTGGTCAAGTTTCGCATTTTCTTTATAGCATTTAGTACGAATGAAGGACGGAATCATTGACGTCTTTTCTTCCGTATTTATCGATTAATCTGAGTTAATTAGCTCGCTTATAAATTATCATATCAAATAATAGTTATATAAAAAATTGAATATAAAAATAATTAGTGGACACGACGTACAAGTAGACTTACCTAATGCAGTAATCATCATCATTCTTCGTGCCCGAATTTCTTATAAGTTTAAAAATGCATTATATGTATTAAATATATTCAAATAGACTGTTCCAGAAATATAGCTTTAACTCGAAATATTTTTTTATGTAGATAACAGTGCAATAAATCACTTCCGATATAAAGAAATTTTTATGTTGATTTTCATCAGCCGAAACTAAGTTAATTGATTTAATTCTGTTCTGAAGAGAAAATTTCTTCGCCACGTATTTCTTTCTGTTTACAACAAATCGATTCTGTGCTCCATGCAGTTGCAATGCACCAAAATCAGTACTGTACTGGAAATACAGGCAGCTTAATATTTTCGCAAATGCATTTCCAGATATTACAGACATCTATAGAATACTTAATGCACTAAAATAAAGATAATGTTTTTTTAAATAAAATTAATCATTTTAATTTTTAATTAACGGCAGAATTATATATATATATTTGTATATAAAGCTTTAATTATTTGCATTTTGTTTTAAATATTTAGTCGATTATTTTATTTTTATATATAAATTAATTTAGATCAGTTTTGTTTGGAGATTACAATTAAAAAAAAGAAAAACTTTGATCGGATTGATGTTTCATTTACAAAACGCAACAAGACGAATGAGAAAAGTGAAAAATAAGACATGAAAAGCTCTCGCCTGGAAACATGTTCTAGTCACCTTTTAATGATTTTAAATTTTCATGAGGTTCAATTGATAGCAAATCGGTACACTTTAGCTTTAATAAATGATACAATATCTTTTAATTGCTTATCTTTGCAAGAATTAGGAATGTCATTCTTAAAAACTGTTTTTGTAAAAACAATTAAATTTATAAAAAGTTTATTATTTTATGCAGCTCTATCATAACTGTATTTTAATGCATTAAAAGCTCTGTATGATATTTTTATTTATGCAATTATTAGTATACGCAATAGTATATATTTGAATATTTAATATCGAATGTCGATATTTCGAACGCTTCAACAGAAAATGCAGTATATTTTCATCACTTTTCAGATATTACTTGTTTTCTGTTTGAAATTTGATATTCTTTCTCCTTGAAGACCAAAATAACTCCATCTACAATCTAGGTGTGTGTGATATCAGCGGTAATAAGCCATAACTCATAAGAGTAAATGTATTTACAAAAGAGAAAAACAAAACAAAACTGACTTTCTGCATTTTTCTTTACCTATTCGAATTAATGTCGATATTCCGAGAAAAAGGATTCAAAGTAATATATATATAAAGTTATAATTTTAATATTTTTCTGTTCCTTATTTTTCTAAATATTTTACAAAACTTACCACATACAGAAAATAGATATCGACGTATCTTTTTAATCTACGTTCTTAAGGAAAGTAACGTTTCTGAGATCACTATTCTGTTTGTCTGACTGTGTATTCTCACTAATAACTTTTGAATTAGTTGTTAAATGCTATTTCGACGTCGTATCTTCTAACTCTACAGCTTCGTCTATTTAAAAAATGATGGTATTCAAAATTTTGAGATACATTCATATCTTGAAATAATTATTGTATTTTTTGAACATAGAAGCATCAAGCATCATGTGATTTCAATAACTCATTATTTAACCCTTTAATTGAGATACATTCATATCTTGAAATAATTATTGTATTTTTTGAACATAGAAGCATCAAGTCATTGAATGTGATTTCAATAACTCATTATTTAACCCTTCAAAAATTTAAAAATGGTGGATTCAAACTTCGAGGTTTATTCCCTAAAAACTTTTGAATTATTTGATTTTTATGAAATTTATAAAAATCAATATGATGTTTATCAAATTGTATAGCTATAATTAATAATTTATAAAAAAAGTTGACAGCATTTATTTTTAACTAATATGTGGCATTAATTAAAAATAAATCATAACAATTTTTTAATAAATATGTCATTGCTTTTGAGCTGATATTTATAGAAATTGGCTTAAAAATTGTGATATAATAATTAATTCCATAATTACTGCTACAACTAATTATGAATTCAGAATCAAAAAATTGAATTTATATAGACATTGTAATTTTATATCATTAATTAGGTTATATCATCTTAAATCGCGACAAATTTATCTGGCTTAAAATTATTTTAGATTCATTATAACAACAATTTTTATTCTTTTCTGAAACTGTGATAAATATTCTTAGTATAATATTAAAATTTTATTAATAATACGATAGGATCCTACACTTATTAAATTTAAAAACTTGCTCAGTCAGTATATTTTACATTAATATCAATTAAAAAAATTGTTTTTCTTCATGAAACATTGTAATTAGATATGTCACAAAAGCAAAAATTACATCTGGAAAAACTGAACGAGTTATTCAAAAATAATTTATTTTGAATAAAGTAAATAATTTTATTTACTTTTCTTAATTTTTCTCAATGTCATTCATTCGAATAAATTAATGTAGGTCTAGACATAAGAGTTTTGATTTTGAATACTTTGCCCAATTTTCAAGATACTTTTCTGTTTATAATTTGTACCAAATTTATATTTCCTAAAGAATATTTATTAAACTATACTTTCTTCTGTTAAAATCAGCATCTGTTTTCTAGGTAAGTTTTAAAATTAAAATTGGAAAATCCTAACAACTATTTAGTTATCCCAATTTTCAGCCACTTACTTTCCACTTCTGTATCAAATATACACTTTATACAGAATAATCTAAAATTTTTTTAGGATATAAACAGATAGATCTGGTGATTTTATAAATCCTACTTTCTGAAAGAAAATAGGATTTATAACATTACCATATGTTTGTATCTGTGCTTCCCATTATTAATTATTGAATAGATTGTTAGATTTTTTATGAAATTCAATACATTTGTCTACTGTTAAAGGTTATTTTGATGTTGCATTCCATTTTTTAAATCCTATGGCTTCATTCATTGAAATATGATAGACATGATAGACATTCAAAATTCTAAAATATCTTTTTAAAATTTTGAGGTAGTGGGAAATTTTGACATTTAGCAAGTGTCATCTGTTGAAGATGAACTTGATATCATATCATATAATTCTATAACTTCTCCTATTTAAAAATGGCGAACGTTCAAACTTCTGAAGATTTCTTAATAACTTTTAAACTGCTTGATTTTTTATGAAATTCAGAAAAATTAACTTAAATCATTTTGGTTATCAATGAAGATGACTTTGATGATATACCTTTTAATTCGTGTGGCTTTAATAATTCCAAAATATATGAAAAGTAGACGGTTTTTCTCCAGAACTGCTTGTAACAGTTCCAATATTATGGAGAACGATCAATGATTATTTTTATCATCAAATATGACCGAATTAATTCTTATGATGAAGCTTTTAAAATTAAATAAATTAAATTTGATATGAATTAATTGATCTATTTAGTATTTTCTTATATTGAATATATTCGTATTTTCAATAATTATCTCTAGACATTAATCAGTTCTAGTTAATTTATAATGTTTTATAAATAAATATATAAATAAAAATTATTTTTAATAGTAGAAATACGCGAAATTTCTAAATTCTTATAAAATATCATATAACAAAATTCTTGTATAAACATTGGACAGGATATGATTGAAAATTTCATACATAAGAAATATTAATTTAGAACGAAACATTATTAATTTAACATCAATATTTATTTTTCGATCGCAATAAATATTTGGTATTCTCATTCAATTAGAAAGCTAAACAGGAATTCTAAGAAACTAGAAAAGCAAAGAAATGAAAAATTTTATAAATAAATATAAAAGAAAATTAATATACAGAACGGAAAAAAAGATGCTTAAATGAAGTATAAATGAATACTTATTGAATATTTTAATAAGATCTATTCATAAAGGAAAAAGCAATTATATGATTTGGCGATTTTATTTTATATAATATAGATCATATTATGTAACAGCATAATAACAGAAAATGTTTCTAAATTATAGCTTATATAAATGAATATATTAATGTAAATCAATATATCAATGTAAATCAATTTACATCACTTTGTTTAAAATATTAAAAGCAATTTTTAAAAATA
>AYEL01079911.1:0-63297 GCA_000484575.1 Olivierus martensii | reverse complement strand
AAATTGTACATCTTACTTATTTTCATCTTATTTTTTTATTGCTCACCCGCTCTTTCCCTCATGGAGTAATATGACTCATATCCTATCTGATTCGCTCAGAGTCTGCTCACCCGCTCATTCGCCCCGAGTCGGTTCACTCGCTCAGAGCCAGTGGCCAGTTCTTCTTCGAGCAAAATATTATTTGTTAATAATAATTTGCATTTTTTGTAAAATCGCTATTTTTAATAAAAGTTTTCATTTAAACTGAAAATGTGATTTTATTTTACAAATGAATCACCTACCCTGGTCAAAAAAGATTAATGAGCCGCTGAGCTGTTCAAATGAACCAGTTCTTTTCAGTGAGCGAACCATTGAGCGGCGATCAGCGAGGTGAACCACTTTGCCCATCACTAACCTCGATAACTCGAATCTCACGGGAACAAAAAAAATTCGACGTAAAGAGTTTTCGAGATATCAAGGTTCAATTTTAAATAAAGATTTTTACGTCAATAATACATACCCGTAGGTTTTATTACTGTATAAGACACTGTTTTTTCCATGAAAATTAATGTCTAAATACTTCTGCATCTTATAAACATTGAAAATATCACTGAATAAACACAATCATATTCACAAAAATCTATCAACAATTAGAAGTGAAACTTAAAAAATGAAATAAATTTACGGCATGTTCAGTATTCCAAGCATGCTTCAAAATGTTCTGGTTATCGGTATCACTTATGTTCTTTTGTTAAATTTAAATCCTTTGTTTAAACTCTGAAAGAAGTTTAAAGAAGAGAAGTTTTGAGAGAAAATTCTTATTTTTAATTTCTCTAGCACAAAAATTATAAACTAATTCGAGATAGTGAGGGTTTTGAAGAAAATACTTGGAAATAACTATTGGAATTACATTTGTTTAATGCCAAAAGTACTCGGAAAAAATTTTTTCCACATGTCAAGGATTTCTAGATAAGGTTACACTGTATACATATGTCCCCCAGACCACATGTAGCGAAACTACATCATAGTCCAGGAAACGTATATATATATATTTATTTATTTATTTATTAAAATACAATATACATTTGTTTATATCTAAATTTATAATTGTATAAAAGATTTTTCACACACTAATTGTATATAAAGTAAACACAAGTCAAAATCTTTTTTCATTATAAGCCTGAAGAGTTTACTCGGAACGGACCCATTAAAAAACAAGAAAAAAATGTCTTGAAAGATGAATATTTGATTGAATGAAGCAATAAAAATATATTGTCTTTCATATAATCAAAAATTTATCAATAAATATAATATTAATATCATATTTTATTAGGAACATTCGTTTGGAAGCAAAATAGAAACATTCATTTGGAAACAAAATAGGGAGAGACTAAGAAAAGAAAAAAATATTCAAAGTGAATCTTAATACAGTTCTGAGATATTTGTGATTATAGAAATTTATTATCTAAAATGAATTTCTATAAATTACGATATATGAATAAAAATATGAGAAGTTGTATTTTACAAACAGAAAATAAACAATTTTTCTCTCAAATAACTCGAGGCAAAAAATGTCCTTTTATGAAATGAAATATCGTATATAAGAGCATTATGTTGCTGAAAATAGAATTGACGAGACTCATAAAACTTCTCAATAAGTGTTATTAAGAAATACTAAAATGAAAATCTATTTCGTGAGGAAATAAAGTTAATAATGAAAACAATATCAAAATATTGTTCTATTTTTGAAATATCTATTTATTCACTGTCATAAAGTTTATTTTTCCCATTAAATTTATCCAGTAATAGTTCTTTAAATAGAATGAACCAAGCTTTACTTGCTGAGAATTTAATAGAAAAGGACATTGTAGTTTAGGATTCATTTTTATTATTTTTCATGTGTGCAGATATATTTGTTAGCCCTAAATTGTCTAAATTGCTTATGCTTCCAAAATACTACAGACTAATATTTAATCTGTAGTATCGATTGTATTGAACACATCTTCCTATCATAAACAAAAAATTCTGGAAGCATAAGTAATTTAATACAGTTTAGGACTAACAAATATACCTAATTTCACTCTATGTAAATAGATTCTCAGACACTATAAGATCCTGTACAGAAATTGAATGATAAAAGATAAATTTCCAAATTCCATTCATTAGGTATTCTAGTGATTTTCGTTCTTCATCTAAATCCATCACATTGTGGTTCTTCGTGATGTGATGTGAAATGATCCATCACTTAGATACAATAAAGATTCTTTTCAGTTATATCTATGAAAATGAAAAGAATTTATATTAAAAAATATAAAATCCATTATTAATTTCTTTTAATTTGTTATTCATAAGCCAATACGGAATTAATTCATAAATGAGATGTTTGTTCAATTATCAATCGACAAATTGGTATTATCGATTCGTTGATTGTTAATTTTGGATTCACTATTCCAAAAAATAAAATATCTATTGTTATATGAGTTTTATACTGAATATACGTCTTTTCAAATGATATTGAATTCAGTTTATTATTATTCTGATCTATTGTTGGATTTGTTGCAAAAAAGTGAAACCATTTATCAACTTTTTTTGCGAAGCTTTTTGGTAACTTTTTAAAAAATTAGAACTGTTTACAAAGAATTTTTAAATGATGTTATAATTAATTTGGAATTTTGTTGTTGTAGCATTATAATTTACTAATACTATGTTTACAGTTTGCAGTTTTGTGGTTCACAAAAGATGTCATGAATTAGTTACATTCACATGTCCAGGAGTTGATAAAGGGGTAGATTCTGATGTAAGTATATTATTTTTTAAATAAAATAATTATATTATTAAGTTAAGACTATAAAAACTAAGTCATTTATTTAACGATTGAATATTTTTAAGTAATGTACTGTAGTAATTCGTTACTAAGACAACTCATTAAACTCGACCCATTCTTTACCTAAACTAAATTCATTGCTTTAACTTATTTTGATGATAAATTTGTAATTATTCTTATTAGAGTATATTATTTGATATCTATCTGATCTCTATTTTCACTCATTGGAATGATGTGAAAGAGAATTTTTCCAATAACTTTTATACTATTATATAAATTATAATTAAAAATAGAACTTATTTTTGATTTGATCATTGATATATTTTATAAAATTTGTGATAATGATCAAGGCGCACGGCAGTGCGCCGGGCCAAGTTCGCGCGGCGCACACCGTGTGTATATTTACACGAACCAACTTAAGCCATAATTGCCATCTCAATAACTTCGCTTCCGATTAAGCTAGAAAACGAAAATTGAATATGTTGTTAAGCTTTATACCCTCACGACCCTGTAAAAATTTCAAGTTTAATATCAAAGTGTCTAGGAGGTAGAGATCCCAGAAAATCGCAAATTTGGGCACTGACTCATTCATCAAAATTAAATAGTGCTTCCCGTAGACGTAGAAACTTGAAATTTAGCACAAATATAGGTCTTAGGATACAGGTAAAGGAAAAATTCTGAAAATATCAATTTTTCAGTTATTTTGCGATTTATTTACTTCACCCCAAGCGATTGAGCGCGTCGCGTCGCGGCGCAGCTGGCAATGCGGCGTCGTCTATATAGCAGTCTTTTTTAATGAATTCATATGAATAAGGAATGCATGCATTCATTACATTAATGAATACATGCGTACAAAAGAACAAGATATAATTAATTAATTAATTATGTAAAACTTAATAATTAAATACATAAGCTTGGCCACATTTTATTCTCATTTGGCCAAGCTTATGTAGCACTCACTCTCCAGAGTTAAAACGCTAAGTGGATTTCATCTAATCAACTTGACCCAAGTCAAATCAAAGCATAAGAAACTGCAATCATAGATTATAATAGCCTCAAATCTTTGTACCGTCCTGATTTGGAGAAACTTTCATTAAAAACAAAGAAAATTAGAACTAGAAAAGTTAGGGATCGTGACTGGGCTATACGATCCAGTGTTGCAGAAGTACAAGAAAATAACAGTTGTCAAACAAAGAAAGTGCCGCTGAAACGCAAACGCAACACCAACACGAAACAGAATCAAGATACAAGATGCAAGAAAAAAGAAATTTAAATAAGTCCATTTATTCATATAAATTCAATACAGTGTGATCTGTTCAGTCTTTTACCTGATAAGTTTTACAATTTTATTAAGTTATTTAACTATCTTAGATTATTATTTATTTAACGTGTTTGTTTCATATAATAACTTTAACAAAAAGTATTGATATCTCCCAAAAACATAAATGTAAAAAATAACCAAGTTCTATTCTACCAGTTTGATTGGCCACCAAAAGAGTAGAGATCTAAAACAGGTGCCAAGTTCCATTCCAACCCCAATGTCGAAAAATGAGATTTAAATACTGAAATAAATTTGTCGAAAAATGAGATTTAAATACTGAAATAAATTCAATACAGTGTCACATCTTCAGGCCTTTACTTGGCAAGTTTTAATATCTATGATAGCTGGGTAATAATATAACTCAAAAATTTGCCAAGTAAAATCCCCCGATCTAAAACTTACCAAGTAAAAGTCTGAAGAGGTGACACTATATTAGAATTTATTTAGTATTTAAATCTCATTTTTCGACATTGGGTTGGAATGGAACTTGGCATCTGTTTTAGATCTCTATTCTTTTGGTGGCCAAACAAACTGGTAGAATAAAACTTGGCCATTTTTCACATTTATGTTTTTGATGGGATTAATTTTTATAACAATAATATATAATAATAGTTATTATTTTTGCTATTCTAAATCAAATTAGTTATAATATAAATATTAAATAACTGCATTTTCAGATAATTTTGCAAATTTTAAGAAAAAGTTTTTTTATTTGAAATCAAATTTAAGTAAAAATTTGATAGGATGGATTCTCAATATATATTTAAATTAGAGTGTAGATTAGAAATCTGAATTTAGAATGAATAAATGGGATAAATCTAAATTTAATAAATCTAAATCTAAATTATGTAAAAAACAAATAGAAATAAATTATTAAAGATCGATGAGTCGATTATATTCTGTTCAAAAGTTGTGGATTTAATATTATTTTCAATAGATTTGATTTTCTAGAACGTCCTAATAATATATCTAAATTCTATTTATACTGAGTAATGTCTGATAACACCTTTTCTTTTGCTATATTGGGTATAATATAATAAATTATTCGATTTCTATAAATATTTCAATAATACATACGAATTTTATTCAAATGGTGCTGATAGATAAATATTTAAAGACAAACGGGTGACATATTTAATACATACACTTTTTCTTCTATTCTGAAATGGAAAAAGTTAAAATAAAAATTTATCTACATAATCCATTTGATCCGCTTGATTATCGAGAATCATTTTCATTCACAATAATCATCAAATAGATGAATTTCTTTCAGATATTTGTTAATTAGAAAAAATTTCTTTAATAAAATTTAACTGTATTGTATAAGAATTTTATTTAATTTTTTCGTTTTTTATGAAAGAATTCAAATGCTTTTTTATTAATAATTTTTGCTAAATTATATATTTTACTCTTAAAAATGATCTCGAATTCTTAATAAGTAACAAAATCTATACAGTATAATGGAAATACATAGAAATGAACTGGATTATAGAATAAAGTATTTAATAATTTATATATGCTTATTTCTAAGTTTACTGATTTTTTAATTTTTTTCACGTAATGAGTTTATTTCTGAAAATGCAAAATATGTTTGATTAAAACTAGTATTATTTCGGGAATATGCTTCTAATCGGTTTTAAATAATTATCAAAACTGCATTCATAATGGTTACATGAAAATTTCGAAATATCAAATGATTTCAGCAACTTTGAAACGTTCAGAATCAAAATATTGTTTTGGTAGTTAATATTTATTAATTTTTTCGTTATTTTCAGATTTCGTAATAAGTTAAGCTTGCCTTATTAATTGCACATTTGGGAATATACGTTAATTAAACTAATTACTGTATTTAAAATATAATTGTAGAGTTGCTCCACCATATCTTGCCCTAGATTCGTGTTGTTAATTTTTCTTTTTCTTAATCTTTTTTTAAATTAAATCTACGAGAACTTTATAAATTTTAAAGACAATTGTAATTATATTGTTCTATTTATTTACTCTTATAGAAAAAACGTTGATCTAAATACAATTTGTAATTTGAGTAGTTTTTTCGTCTAATGAGAATTCTTAAAAAAAATAACTCATGCTAGGAAAAATCATTAATTGCTGTTTTATTCGTAAATATAGTAAAACTAAAGATTCATTAGGAAAAATGTCCTGGCAGAACTTAATAATTAAATTCAATTGTAAAATCTTTAAAATGAGAAAAGATTTATTAATTAAATTACACCATACTAGATTTTAATTTCATAAAAATTTAAATATGATTCTTCAAACTGGATAGAAAGTGGAAAGACTGGAAACTATTTAAATATAGATATAATTATTTTCTTAAAACTTATATTGATTACATTTAAAATATAAATTTTTATTGATTTTGTAATGAAAAATATCCTAATTTTGAACGGATTGATAATACCGGTACTTGATCTAAAATCATTAAAACAATTTAAACATTGATTTAGTTAAAAAAAAAAAAAAAAAAAAATTTTAAAATATAAAAATATAATAATTTTTTATATTATAAATAAAAAAAAAAAAAAAAAAAAACAAAATTTAAACGGAAACAAAAAATATAAAAGAATTTGGATGTAAGAATTATCATAAATTATAAATTATTTCACGGATGACAATTTTATGCAGAGTACTTATAAATAATATTGTATAAATAAAATGTTTCAACCTATAAATTATATGCTATTTCGAAGCTTATTGTGACAAACAATTACTGTATATAAAGTTTAATCTCCGTTCTCAGAGTTCGATTAGATTTAATCCAACGAATATTTTTTTCGTTAATTACAATATATAAAAACTTTTAATGTATATTAAATATAAATTGTCCTAGAAATATCCATTATGCTTTATTTAATTAAACGAAACATAACAAAATAAGATCATTAAAATACAATAAGACCCCGCTTAACGCTTTTCCATTTAACGCTGTTTCAATATAACGCGGTTTTTTCGAATTAGAATATAAATTTTTTATTGATCCACTCTGGCGCGGATTTTCAAACTGTTATACTCATATAAATCAGAAATCTCATGAATATATTGCTTTGATATCCTATGCTTCGCAAAGTGTTTGATTTCAGTGCAGTGTAGTACATACGAAAGTTCTGCGATGAGTTCATATTTATGATCTGTCATCAATGTTATTTTACAGTAATAAAAATAACCAGAGTTCATATTAGCGCAGTACATACGAAAGTCTGCTGCGGTCAGAATTCATATATATGAACAGTCATCATCAATGTTATTTTACAACTAATAAAAATAACAATTATCCCATTTTAGTTTTAACCTGAATGCTGCCACTTCGAACTATGGTTCTTTGAACTTAAGCGTTTTTCTTTCATCGGTGTTTTGTCAAAAAAAATTTAGCCACTATTATGGAAAGTATGGAACAGTTTATACAAAATGATACAACTTTTGATAGAAGTTTAAAGATAAGACGAAGTGTCATGGATGCGATGTCTCGCTATCGACAGTTGCTTGCCGAACGAAAGAGGAAACGGCAAACGATATTAGATAACACAGTAAAAACAAAAAGTTTATTTCATTTGTCGAATTTTATCTATTATGTGATACCATTAACAGATTGGCAAAATCATTAGGCATTTTCTTGTAGTTTTCAATTTTATGAAATTGAAGAAAGTTCGGTAAATCGTACCGGTGGCTAATAGAATAGTTCAGGAATGGGCAAACTTTTGGGAGAAAGGGCCATATCGCATCAATAAAATAAAGTCAAGGGCCGCATTCAGGGCCCAGCATGTAGTAAAAAATTTTTTCAGTGTGCTGGCCTGGCCTGATAATCCCTATCTTTCACTATCTGGCCCCCCTCTGCGGGTGTGGATATAGTACATGGTTGGGACTGATCCCGCCCTTTAGTAATCCATCTGGTTGGAAAAGGGCATAAAACAAAATAGCAAGAAAACTCCCAAAATCCCTCCTTCATCTAATAACTGTCTGAGATGATATAAATCTCTTAGAAAATTATATAGCCAAAATAAAAAGATCCTGAACTTTTTCTAAAGGCTGCATTTGTTGACTTAAGATATCATAAAATTTATTACATTAAATTTATAAATAATAATTCTATATTCTAATAATTTCTTAATTTTTTTTAATTAGCAGTTGAACATTATAAGATCCATCATGAATTCCTACACATATAATGAGATCTATTTTTTCCAACTTCCTAAAGAAATTTGGACATGTATAAATCTAAATCTATTTCGGATGCTCCAAATGGAAACAAATACTTTAATCAGCCAACCGATATATTTTTAGTTTAAATATTATTTATACATCGAAAATCATAGAGAAAATAGAACATTTTAAAATAAGATATTTTATTTTAAATATATTGATCTTAACCACTTTCAAGAAATCGTATGCAGAATATAAAATAGTATGTAAGTATATATATATATTTTATTTATTACTGTGAAAAAGTGTATTTTTAAAAAAATGACGCGACAATATTTTTCAGGATCTGTGACATAAAAATAACTATAAATATGACGCTATCAATTGCATCACTGTAACATTGTTACGACATTGTGGTGTCATGCATTGTTATATTACTGTGATGTAATATCGTTTTTTCGTTTATTCTTGCAATTTCATCTTCCTTTTGGGTTTTGTCAATCATATCTAGCATGCCTCGCAGGTATCTTGTGTTTTCGAAACTATGGGTACAAATGCTCAATGTTACACTTTGTTCCAGGGATTGTTATAATGCATTTGCCTGTTTAGGTCAAAATTGAAATGCTGGACGGGTTTTTTGCAAAGATCACAAATACAAAATTTTATGAAATCCATCTAAGGAGAGTCGAATTAGTATATATAGGGGAAAGTATGCTAAATCGTACCACCGCTGTTTTTCCTAAACGAATTATCATTTCTTTTATATGTCAACACTATTCTGTTGTATCCTATGTCATATGAATGCCGCCATATTATTTTCGATTTCAAGCGATTTAATGATGAGTAAACTTTAAATATCAGTTTTTTGCAACTTTGATGTAAGTTTTCGGAATTTTGTCTAAGCCATTTCAAATGTGAAAATCAGCATTCAAATTTATTACTATAACATTTCATTTGTCGAATTTTATCTATTATGTGATACCATTAACAGATTGGCAAAATCATTAGGCATTTTCTTGTAGTTTTCAATTTTATGAAATTGAAGAAAGTTCGGTAAATCGTACCGGTGGCTAATAGAATAGTTCAGGAATGGGCAAACTTTTGGGAGAAAGGGCCATATCGCATCAATAAAATAAAGTCAAGGGCCGCATTCAGGGCCCAGCATGTAGTAAAAAATTTTTTCAGTGTGCTGGCCTGGCCTGATAATCCCTATCTTTCACTATCTGGCCCCCCTCTGCGGGTGTGGATATAGCACGTGGTTGGGACTGATCCCGCCCTTTAGTAATCCATCTGATTGGAAAAGGGCGTAAAACAAAATAGCAAAAAAAAACTCCCAAAATCCCGCCTTCATCTAATAACTGTCTGAGATGATATAAATCTCTTAGAAAATTATATAGCCAAAATAAAAAGATCCTGAACTTTTTCTAAAGGCTGCATTTGTTGACTTAAGATATCATAAAATTTATTACATTAAATTTATAAATAATAATTCTATATTCTAATAATTTCTTAATTTTTTTTTAATTAGCAGTTGAACATTATAAGATCGATACGTTAAAATTAAGCCGATTTTCTTAGTAGATCAGCTTTTATTAGCCATTATATGAATCATAGGTTTAAATAATGTCGGCAATCCGAAAAAAGTGAAACGCCATTTTCGGGGAAGCTCGGCAGAGTCGATATTCTTTTAAATTATATATTAAAATTATAATTTAATCATTTTAAATTTAGAACAACAATTAAAAACATACCAGTTTAGAAAATTACACAAATATTAAATACAAACACGTGAAATTACGATAGGTATTGAGTTAATTGATCGACAAAACGATATTATTTGAGTTTGAATGTATTTTGCAACCGATTTCTTACATAATGACTTTTACTTTGGTTAACAGTTAATAAAATCTATTTTTGTAAAAAATATGAAACTGTAGACTAATGATATCTATAATTTACCATATGAATTATTATTTATTACTTTTCTAGAAATTATATCGGTAAGATATTGAACAGATTTCGATATTTTTTATATTCATTTTATTTATCGATAAAATTTTTGGCATTATGTCTATTAGTTACGAGGGCCGCATTAAGTACACCTAGCCCTCGATTTGCATGCACTCAATTTACACGGTTTCGCTTTTACACGGTTTTTAAATGAAAACTAAAAAATTTTTTATTCAGTGTCCCGTTTCACCTATCCCATTATTTACGTGTTAAGATGACCTCGTCTAACGCTGTTTCGTTTAGCGCTTCGTTTCTTTAGAACCCGTATCCCCTGCGTTAAACGGAGTCTTACTGTATTCAATTTTAATAGATAAAATTCAGTAGAATTAATTCTTTAAAACAATTGAGAATGCAAAGAACTTAAAAGAGTAATTTAATGAAAAGATATTTTCATTATAACGTTAGCCTTGATATATACTATACTGTTTGATAATTTACTCTAAAGTATTATGATTTTAGTCCTCGAAATTAATATACATACTATTATACTAATATACAGTACAGGTAGGGGAAAGTATGCTAAATCGTACCACCGCTGTTTTTCCTAAACGAATTATTATTTTTTTATGTGTCAACACTATTCTGTTGTATCCTATGTCATATGAATGCCTCCATATTATTTCCGATTTCAAGCGATTTAATGATGAGTTAAACTTTAAATATCAGTTTTTTGCAACTTTGATGTAAGTTTTCGGAAATTTTTCTAAGCCATTTCAAAAGTGAAAAATGAGCATTGAAATTTATTACTATAACATCTCATTTGTCGAATTTTTATCTATTATGTGGTACTATTAACAGATTGGCAAAATCATTAGACATTTTCTTGTAGTTTTTAATTTTATGAAATTGAAGAAAGTTCGATAAATCGTACCGGTGGCTAATATTCAATAGAATAGTTCGTAATACAGTAGTTGATTTCCATAAAAAAATGAAGAGTTTTGTGAAGCCTAAATTAGGGCCTAATTCATAAACTTAAGTTTATTGAATATTATAAGTGTTGTTTTATATGAATGAGTATTTTTTGTAACTTAATTATAATTATTTAATAAATAACAATTTCTATAGATCAATAGTGATATTTATAACTCTCTCCTTTTTCTAATATTATTTGAAATATTCTAAGATTTTATAAGAAATAAATATGCAATTACTGTTTCGTTTTTTTTTAAATATTCCTGAGTTTCTTAGAGGTACGATTTAAAATCACATGGCCACAATTTAGCGAACCTGTACTCTAAGTCGTACCGAATTTCATTTTTTTTTTCTTCTGTTGTTTATTAGAAAAATTATAAATTTTTATAGTTTCATTTTGATTAGAATTGTGTGCAACAAAATAAACTTTTAAACCAAAAAACAGATTTTTTTTTTGTTTTGGATTAATAGTTTAATTTCCAGGAGCGTTATTTCCTTAGGGGGTACAATTTAGCCAACTTTCCCTTATATCTTGAAATCAGGCATATTGTCATCTACTAAAAGATTACATTAAAATGAGGCTCATTGAGATATGGTTAGGTGAATATGCCTAACAGCGATTAGGCAAAACTATAGATGATAAATTTACAAATTAAGGCATTGAATACTGTATTATTTATTTATTTCGATAATGTTAAATCTAAAAACATATATAATCTTAAATTGTTAAAACATGCCAAAAATTTAAAGTGAAGTATTGTAATTTAAGAATTAGAGGAATGTTTTCATGTTGGGAACAATAAATAATGTTTTTTAATAAACATAATAAATTGGTAGCAAAAATTACTTATAACATCTAAGTTTGAGACATTAGAATATTATAATCCTAGAGCTATATAGAACAAAGAGACCAAATGAAATAGTCTTCTGAGATACTCCGGAACGAATTAATCAAATTTCCATTAAAACCTATGGTAAATCAATGATCGGTTAACGGACAATTCAGATAACGAACATTTTCTTGGAATGAATTATGTTTGTTAACCGATCACCCACTGTATTTATGAAGACAATATATGATAAAATATTGAAAGCAGAAAGTATTAGTAATCAGAATAGGCAAGTAGAATAACCAAGTACATCCTAACAACAATGTTGCCCCCAAAACCAACAGGCATCTAAATATCTGCCATTCCCATCATTAACTAGAGCATTGGTGGCCAATCTTTTTGAAAGCAAGTGTGCAATGAAAAATTTTTACAGTGCAGTGGGCACATAACCTTTTTTTTTTTTTTTTTTTTTTAAAAAAAAAAAATTTTTAAATTTTTAAAAAAAAATTAATTTTTTTTAAATGGGTAACAGATAGAATAGAGAAATATATTAGCATTACAATAATATAATAAAATCATTATAGTTCATGGTACATAAATGGTAAATAATAAGTAACAAAAATAACAATTTCACATATATAAACATAAAAAGTTATCTTCTTCTTTAATGAGAAGGTTGATACTGTATATCTTCACACAATTTTTCAAAATCATGAGTGTAATTTGATATTGCTGTTCTTAAGCAATCATTCAAATTTTCATCCATAAGACGTGATCTAAACTTATTTTTAATAAATTGCATTGAAGAAAACGTGGCTTCACTTAGATAAGTCGATCCAAAAAAGATTTTAGCTTCAGTGCACAATTTCTTAATATTGGATATTTATATGAATCAACAAATTTCCAAAATGTCTTGTCCATGTTCATAGCTTTCAAAGCGACATCATTTTGTAATTCTTCTTTATAATTGGAAAAAGTATCAAAGAGAGAATCGGCACCAGCAAGTAAAGCATTTTTAAATAATTCTCCATTTAATTTCTAATTCTAAATTTTCTATATTTGTTGTATTAAATTTATTTAATTCTGCACTTAAAGTAGTAACGTCAATGTTATTCATAGGATTTTGAAAAAAAAATAATGAAAATAAAATCAGTCCGAAATGGTCAAATTTACTAAATCTTTCATTAAAAATATTACTTACTTTAATTAGATAATTAACATATATTTGGAAATCTAACTGATTTTCTAGAAATAATTTTGACATTTGAGGAAAATGTGCAAAGGATTTTTTTTTTAAATGTGAACTCCAAAGGGTTTAATTTACCTTTAAATCCTTTAATTGCACTTACCATATCTATCAAATTTTTATTTTCATCATGAAGTTCAAGATTTAACTGATTTAATTTCTGAGAAATGTCAGCTAAAAAGCTAAATCACCTAGCCAGTTAGGATTTTCAAGAGTACTATATATTTTTTTTTTCTTTGTTGAAGAAATGCTTTTATTCATCAATCAAATTAAAAAAATGTTCTAATACTTTGTTTTTGTTAAGCCACCTCACTTCTGTATAAGTTAGTAAATCAGAATACTCAGCATCATCATCTTCCAGTAATTTTTTGAAAAGTCTGTGCTGTAATGGTGCAGCTTTTATAGAATTTATAATTTTAGTTATAGGATCCAAAATATGGCCAAATGAAAGAACTTTAGAGCACAGAAGTTGCTAGTGTACTATGCAATGGTAAGCAAAAAAATTTGGAAATTATTCATCTTTTTTACACAATGTTATAAATCCTTTGTTTTTACCGATCATCGCTGGAGCTCCATCAGTTGTAATTGAAGATAATTTATGTAAGGAAAGTTTTCATTCCAAAACAAAATTTTTAAAAACTTGATAAATATCTTTATCTCTCGTTCTTTCTTTCATTGGCAAAACACAGCATTTCTTCCTTCACAGAATAATCTTCGAAAATCATTCTCGTTATTGTTATTAATTGAGATATCCCCGTTATATCCAAAGATTCGTCCATTTGAAGTGAATACCAAGAGACCTAATCATATCAGATTCAAATTGATTATTAATATTGGTCGATATTGCAGCAGTTCTTCTTTTCATTGTATTATGTGACAATTGTAAATCATTTATTGCACTAGCTATTTCTTGTTTATTGGAAAAAGTATCTAAGAGAGAATCGGCACCAGCAAGTAAAGCATTTTTAAATAATTCTCCATTTAAATATGATTTCTTTTTGTTTAAAAGAAAATGTGCAATTTTGAACGATGCCATAACAACATTTTTTGATTTATTCTTTACTTTCTTAAACAATGATTGCTGACTCACTAATATTTTTTTAAGTATTTATTTTTCTTTTCTTATGACACTATTGGCATATATTTTTGATGAAAGTTCTTATGTTCTAATTTATAATGTCATTCAGTATTATATATTTTTGTTGTTATGTTGCGATTGCACAGAAGACATACGGCATTTCCCTTTATTTTCACAAAACAATATTCTTCTTCCCTGTCATTTAGAAAGTGTCAAAACGTGGCCGTTTACTTGATCCTGCTCAGACATGTTAAGTAGAGTTCTTTTTTGTCGTTATAAATAAGTATTTTTATCCAAAAATGACTAATAAATTTGTGAATTATTGGAAACAACTATTCAACAGATAATACACACAATTCAGTCGTTAATATCAATTTACAAGCATAATATACCGTTGCGTCGTTGTCGTATGTACACATTTCAGCATGAATGCGAATGATGTAAACCGAGTCCGCACGAGCCTTTTCCCACACAGCCTCAGAGCATGCCAATTGCTGTCGGTAGATCAAAGGTTTTTGTGCTAAATCTGGACATATTTAAAAACATTTAGATTACATTTTTTAGTTATTTATTTTTTATAATTTTGTAAATTACAATTCTCATTCAGTAGATAAAAACAATATTTTAGTAGATTTGCAGTAAACTCAAACTAATAAAAAGATGGAAATAAAATTATTATTACTTATTTTAAAATTATTTTCCTATGATTAAGAAAAGTTAAAAAATGATATTTTTAAATTAATTTTCTAGAAATCTTGCCGTGGATGCATAACAGACCAACTGCGGGCGCACTTGCGCCCGCGAGCACAGGGTTGGCCACCACTGAACTAGAGGAATACCTGCAATAAATAAATTAGCAAAGAATCAAGAGTTTAAAGTAGCATATAAGAGGAATACTATTGTCTTCCAATACTTTCAAAATGACAAGGATCCTTATCCACCAGATCAAAGAGCCAAAGTCTATGAGGTTTGCCCATATACAATGAAGATCTTAATAGACAGAAAGAGTACATAGAGCTAACTACAAAAAACCTAAAAGATAGAATCCAGGAACACAAATCTAACATTAAAAATGGAAATCTAAGAACAGTGTTAGCAGAGAGATTCTAGGAACATAATATACAAATCAAATGAGAAGATGCATGAGTTGTAAAATCTTATAATAATTTAAAAGAAGGCTTGTTGTTAGAATCATTAGAAATAATACAAAGAGGGCATATAAAAACATCATAACAATATACCTTGAAGAAAACTGGAAGCCAATAATGCAGTTGGTCAATACATAACAACTTAAGTATCCCATAGAGGCCATTTAATTTAATTTTAGTTTATTAATTTTTAATAAATTTAACTATAATTATTTGTAAATTTGCTTACTGGATAATATATACCAGCAGGGCCGTGCAGTGCTATGAGGCAGAGAGGTGGCACTGTAAGAGGGCGGCAGCATAAGCAGCGAAATCAAAATACAAATTGAACCATTCAATAATTAAAAATCTTTACGCAATGCATTTTTATGTTGATAGTTCTGCTTTGAGCTTACAATTATTGACAATATTTGATCTTAATGTTAATTTGTCTTGAGAAGTGGCAAGTGGCTTTATTGTATTTAAATCAGTATATCAAAATAAAAAAAAATCTGAACTAGCTAATAGGATCTTAAAATAAAATTAAAGATGCAGGAGCGCTTTGGGGCTGGAACAGAGAATGGAACATCTGTAAAAACAAGTGTAAATTGTAATTTAAATCCCGAGTGTCAGAGGAACGAAAAAAACAAACAGGTTGTGCATGTGAGATAAAATGTTAGGCAAAAAGGGGGCAGAAATAAGGTGATAAGATACAAAATTTATGTTTTCAGACTTTAAATACTATGGTTACGTTGAGTAAGCAGGTACTCCCAAGCACTGGGTATAGATTCTTAATGCCGAGAATACAGAAAAAAAACAAAAATCATTTAAGGGGTGGCATTTCGAAGACTTGCCTCATACTGAGAAAATGTACCGCATGGCTCTGTATACCAGTAAAAGTAAAATATATGTATGCATCTTACATGTTATATATAAAATATATTAATAATATTTATTAATGGAATTTTATAATCTTAATAATAAATTTTAAAAGTTTGTATTCTATTATGAGAAATATGTTCGAAAACAAACCAGAAAATTTTTTGTATTCTGTTGTTAATGCTGAAGATGGTTGTATTAGCAACCAAAAATGTTTCGTTAAAATATTTAGTTATTATTTTTTAACTGCTGTTTAGTGCTGTTATTTTCAAATATTATTAGTAGCAGTTAGTTAAAATAGTTGTTCCAGGACATGTTGGTATTAAGGGAAATGAACTGGCTAACATTGCTATCAAGTCAGCCACAGGTTTGTAGAGTCCCTTTTACTGATTTTAAACCCAACATCAAAGAGAAACTGAAGTAATTTTGATAGAATATATGGGATGTACAATCTAACAACAAATTATGATATTAAACCTTTGGTCAAACAAGGGACTCCAGCCATTTCAGAAACAGGAAAGAGAAAGTTGTCCTTGCAAAGATACTTATTTGGCATAGTTGTCTTCACCCTTCAAAAGGTTGATGATGAGTGAAGCCCAGCCTATTTGTGATCACTGCCATTGTGTCCTTACCATTATGCACATTTTAATTGTGTCTCCATATTTTACAATGGAATGATTTTAATCTCATAGTCTAACCTTATTGGTAATGATGTTAATTGTTCTGGCATTTTTGCTTTTTGACTGGCAGCTGTGTTTTTAATCTAATATACCGTATATACTCGAATATAAGCCGATCCGTGTATAAGCCGACCTCCCGACTTCAGAGTTTAAAAATAGGTAAAAATGCATAACTCATGTATAAGCCTACCCCTGACTTTAACATTTAAAATTCGGAAAAATTTGAAACCGATAAATTATGTGATTTTTGATTTTTAATTATCGATATATTAATGCCATTTGCCAAAATAAATATTTTATTGAAACTTTAAATATATGCATATAAAATAAATTTTATAATACAAACACCAATATATAATTTAAAAGGTAAAATTTTACGTTATAAACACCAATATATAATTTAAAAGGTAAAATTTTACGTTACCCAAAGCTATCGAGCGCATTGCGCCGCTGACTCCAACCTGCATTTGTATAAATGCATCAGATAGGCGATGCCGCACCGCCTGATGTGCCGTGACGCAGAAATTCTTGACAATAATTCAGCTAAAGTGATCCAACATAGTGTGCCTACTTAAGATTTTGAGTCTAGAATTTGAGGTAAGATTATTTGGATTATTGTCTAGAATTTCTGCGTCGCGGTGCATCAGGCATTGCGGGGTCCCCTATCTGATGCACTTTATACAGTATAAATGCAGGTTGAATTCGGCGGTGCGACATGCTCGATCACAGCAGGTAATTTAAAATTTTACTCCGAAGCGAGATTGATGTCTGAGAATGACGTAGCTTCAGAAAATATCAAGTTAACGAATAGTAATAAATTTTTATAATTTACATAAAAATATTTTCTTTTTATTATTGTTATTGAATAAATGTTTTCTTTTCTAAAAAAAATTCATATTTAAGTATCACAGTAAAAATTCCATTGGAATACGTCTATGTCACATGGCTCCCAAGAGACCGTTCAAAGTTTCTTTTTACCTTATATTGTATTTTGTCTAGTTGAATTGAGTTATTGTATTCAAATCTTTGATCGTATTTTAAAATGAGTGGATCATCCTAATGATGACGTCATGCACTGTTAGGATGATGTGTGCAACGTGATTTATAGACCTTAAAAATGCGATTTCGAAGTTTTGATTTTGTATACAATGAACTTTTTTGATAGACTAAAGTTATTTTTCAGTACAGATTTTAAATAATTATTATTTTTTCATTATTTTAAATATTATTTTAGTTACTTTTTAATCTATTTTAATTAAATCATGGATGAGTTAAATATAATAAGCATTTATGGATTACTAGCGAATGGATTAAAATATTAATTTATAATAATGAAAAATAAATATATTTTTCACTTAAAAATGAATCCTAGGTAAGATTCTCGATCGATTGTCGAATTTTTGCGTCGCGTCGTATCGGGCAGTGCGGCGTTGTGACGCACTTCATCGCTTCGGGATAAGATAAAATTTTACTTGGTATTGTATTAAATGAATTATTGCAAAATTTCCTCCCTGATCTTCAGGAGATGTTCAACAATCTATATTACTTCAATGGTTTGCTTATTATTACAATTTCTCCAGCCAAAAAAAAGTTGATTTTTTTTTCCCGGTGTTATAAGCCGACCCCCCACTTCAGAAAATTTTTTTTGAGAAAAAACCTCGGCTTATACACGAGTATATACGGTAGTTCTATTTTACCATTTATTATTTATATATTGACATTTTACATAATTTTATATTTTTATTGTTGCTAATTTATTTATAATTTTTAGTTGTGTTTGACTTTATCTTTTTGTTGTTTGTTTTATTTGTGGTTATTTACACCACTTTTCATCACTCAGTTATATTATTGTTATATTTGTCTTAAATGTTTACTTTTTACAAAATGTCTAGCACAGTTTTGCCTATAAGACCCTTGTGCCATTAACCCAAAACAACCAACCAACCAACTTTGAGATGTAATGAGAAAACTGATGATACAACATTCCTGAGTACAAGAGTTGTTCATCAGCCTCTTGCACCTATTACGAATTAATTAAAAAACTAAATAATCCTAACCTATTCAAATTTTATCCCGGTGAACTTTATTAGAATTAAACTGCCAAATTATTAATTATACCATGGTGGCACCATCTATTGGATTAATAATTAATTATTTTAAATTTAAAAATCCCTAATTGGGTTGAATTATGTTATGTTAATTTGAAAATACAACAAATACTTTTATCATTTGATTTGAATTGTGATTTTTGAATATATTTTGATTTTGTTATATAATTTTTTAACTTCTTTATTTTTTAAATTACAGTACTTAAAATACATAATATAATACTTAATTAAATTTGTTTGAAGTAAAAAATATTTTATCAATTTTAAATGAAAATATTTTTTCAGTGTAGAAAGTGCACCATGTTTGTTATGCCTTCATCAAATGTCTGAACAGGTAATTCTAAATAAGTTTTTTCACTCTATTAAATATAATCATTTATAGAGAAGAAAAAATTTTTGAAATTGAGATTATATTCCATAAACATACAATGAAAAAGTGCATTAGTTTGCATATTTTGATTGTATGTTTATGCAATATATAGGATTGTTTGGAAAGTAATTTCATTTTTTCATGAAATGAATGACAATTTTTTATAGAATATAAATATTTTATTTAATTTTATATTGACCATTTTGGTCCAATACTTTTTCTAAATGTTCATTCACTGCTTACTTTAACTTATTTAATTATTTATTTATAACTAGTCAATTAGCAGGAATTATTATACTCACAGATAAATTGCTTTAATAAATTCAAAGTAGTGCTTTTGGAATTCTTGTATTCCCTCTTCAGCTCTATCTATCAAAAATAATTCTATTCCAGTTTGTTGTTGTTTAAATTTAAAATTGAACATTAATTATTTTAATAATTAAAGCACGTGCCATAATAAACTGGTTTTCTAATTTAATTTTAAAAGGTTTTTTTAAATGTTAAAATGTTATTAAACATTTTAACATTTAAAAAACTTTTTAAATATAGCCGTAGTGGTCTTCTCTTTTTCAATGTCATATTTATGTTCTGAGTTGTAATTCCATGTCTCTAAATTCTATTTGATATACACCTGGGATTTGATTTTTGTCTATCCGGTCTTTGTCATTCCTTACAGTAAATATAATCCTTTTTCCTATGGTTTTTTCTATTTTTTTTCTATGTTTTAATAAACCTAATTAACTTGCCAAATTTAGAGGGTTAAATTTGGCAAGTTAATTAGGTTTATTTGGATTAAATTCCCTTAAGGTTTGGATTGTATAATGTTTATGTTTTAATAAAATTGAGTCTATTTCCACTTTGAATTTAGAGACATTCAAAGTGGAAATAGACTCAATTTTATTAAAACATAGAAAAAAGAAAAAACCATAGGAAAAAGGATTATATTTACTAGAAGGAACACAGTATTTAATTGTTTAAGGAACAACAAAGACTGGATAGACAAAAATTAAATCCTGGGTGTATATCAAATAGAATTTACAGACATGGAATTACAATACAGAGCATAAATATGACATTGAAAAAGATAAGGCCACTACTGCTCTGGCGCAAAGAGCTTTAAACAGTAATTTGGATATAAATTGGGATAGTACAAATATCATTAAAAAACAAGAAAATCCACATATAGGAAGGTGGGAAGAATCTCTTGCTATATTAAAAAAAGAGAAAAACCGATTAAACCTATCAAAAATTAGACCCAGGAGAACTGAGTAGTGCCTGGAAGTTTGGTTTAAACTAATTTAACACTCAAGATTTATTATACATAAATTTTTGTTTCATCATATTTAATAACATTTTAACATTTAAAAAAACCTTTTAAAATTAAATTAGAAAACCAGTTTATTACGGCACATGTTTTAATTATTTTAAAAATTTATGTTCAATATTAAATTTAAACAACAACAAAATGGAATAGAATTATTTTTGATGGGGGGGCTGAAGAGGGAATACAAGTATTCTGAAAGCGCTACTTTGAATTTTATTAAAGCAATTTATCTGTGAGTATAATAATTCCTGCTAATTGCCTAGTTATAAATAAATATTTAACTAATACATTTTGCCATCTTTCTGGTGGTAGCACAATTCCATGCTCATAGAACTTCTGATCTTTGTTCGCAAAAAAACTGAACCAAATGATTTTTGACATCCTCATTTAAACTAAATGTTTTACCATCTAAAGAGTCCTGTAAAGACCAGAATAAGTAATAATTGGAGGGTGTCAGATCTGGCAAATATGGTGAGTGTGGGTAACACATCCCATCCAAGCTGTAATAGCTTCTGGCAAGTCATGAAACTTGTATGAGGTGAAACACTATGCCTTTTCTGTTAATCAATTCTGGCCTCTTCTGTTTGATAAAATAACTCAGTTTGTCCAATTGGTGGCAGTACATTTCTGAATTAATTCTGGAATTGTCTGGTAGAAGTTCAGAAAAAACAATTCCCTTGAAATCCCATCAAACAAAGAGCATCATTTTTTATGAATATCGGGTTTCAGAATGCTTTGAGCTGGTTCATTTCTTCTGCTCCATGATTGCTTGCATTCAACTTTGTTGTAAACAATCCATTTTTCATCAGCAGTTATGATCCGCTTCAGAAAGGGATCATTTTCAAGTTTGAGCAGCAAATACAGATGTCGATGTGATGGAGCAAATCTTTCTTTGAGAACATGTGGGACCCAAATATCAACATTTCAATTGGTCATAAATGATTGAATTCAAAAAATTCAATTTTGTAGCAATTTCTCATGTTATTATTCAGCAGTTTGCTTCAACCAATATCTTCATCAACTTCAACTGGGGCCTTCCAAAACGTAGTACATCTTTAATATCAAAATTGTCAGAACAAAATTTTGCAAACCAGTTTTTGCACTGGTGTTCTGTTAACACATCTTCTCTATACACTTCACATAACTTTATTCTTGCTTGAACAGCATTCTTACCTTTTTGGTAATAAAAAAGCAAAACATGCCAAAAAATCTCGCATTTTATTTTACATTTTGATATGACTCCCAAAAAGAAGAAAACTGCACAGAATCAAAAAAAAAAATTTTATAAATAAACCTTGAAATGTCAGCTGTCAAAATATATAATGACAGTAGGGTTTAGAGTGAAGTTGGCTGGTTAAATTACAACTAACAATATTCATGGAAAAAAACAAAATTACTTTCTGAACAGACCCAATAGTTAAATGTTAATATTTCAAAATCATAATTTTCTCCTCTTATTAGATTTAAATTAGATAAAATATATCCATAACAAACATCAAAATATAACCAAATATAAAGCAGAAGTATAACCAAATAATTTGTGCTGTGTGTTCTGACCTAATAAATATAGTATGTATTGCAAATATTTTTTCATCTATTTAGCTGTAAATGCAAACTTGTTAACAAGAAAAATAGCATTACATATGTATTTATTTTGGAAAAATATCAAAATGAGAAATTCAGAAAAAAAGTTTATTTTTCTACTACAGAGTTGTTGTTATTATTTTAGCAAATTTTTTTATAAAAAATATTAAATTGTAATTTTAAATTTATTCCTGCATTAACCTTTTTCTCATTCATAGCATGATGGAATTTAGTTCATTACTAACAAATAATTTTTAGTAGATTATAATTATGAAACAGCATTGCATTAATTTTGTCAATAAACAATTTATGTACAAAAATAACTTTTGAAATAACACATTAATCAGAAAAACAAAATGATTTATACCTTTCATTGTTTTTGTTTGTATGATCTAAACCACTGTTTCTCAACTGATGGTTCACGGACCATTTGTGGTCCGTGAACTTCTTTATATTTATTATAAAGTTTTGCAACCTTTAAGTGTTTTTGTTTGTATGATCTAAACCACTGTTTCTCAACTGATGGTTCACGGACCATTTGTATTCCATGAACTTCTTTATATTTATTATAAAGTTTTGCAACCTTTAAATGCATTATTACTCATTATTTTAATGGCAATAATAATGCATACAACTGAGAAAACCAAGCACTTGCTTACCATACAAAGTCGTATGTACTCATCTCATATGAAATTGGTGTTTTGTTATACTATTTACTGAGTTTTAAACAGTTAAATTTTTCTGTGGTAGATAGCATTATGAAAATTTTAAATTTGTTTGTTTGTTGGACATAAAAAATAAGTAAGTGTGTACTGTTTATTTAATAATTGGCATTAATTTTTTGATATCTTTGAGATACTTAAAAATGAGCAATGAAAAGAAAAAATTAAAATATATTACAGACTTTATTCAAAAACCGACCACTAGTAGCAGTAGTGCTTTGAATATTAGTTATTCTGGAAAAGATTTACCTCCACTAAAACGATATTGTCTTGTTCATCATTATAACCCGGATTACTTAATATATGGTTTTATTTCATCATCAGAATTGGAAGATTTTCTGAGACCTCAATGTGCCATATGCAGAGAAATTTTATCAAATGTATGAAGCCCACAAAATTAATATGTCATTTATAGACAAAACATTCGAATCTACAAAATAAGCCACTTGAATTTTTTGAAAGTAAAAGTGCTGAATTTAAAAATCAAAAATTATTTTTGAAGAAGTTTCTTCTTGTCGACAAATCTTTTGTAAAAGTATCATATTTAGTTGTTTTACAAATTGCTAAGTGCAAAAAGTCTTATTCTATTGCCGAAGACTTAATAAAACCATGCTTAATAGATGTGTGTTCTGAAATCCTAGGCATGGCTGCTGCAGATAAAATGAAAACCTTACCGCTTTCTAACGGTACTATTCAGCGCAAAATCAGTAAATTAGCAACTGATGTTGAATACCAATTAATCCAAAAAGTTAACAAATCATTGTTTGCTATTCAACTTGACGAATCTAATTGATGTTACCAATAAAACAATACTTTTATGTTATGTTCATTATATTGATTACGAAATTAATAACATAAAAGAAGAATTTTTTTTGTTATCTTGAGCTTTTTAATCATACAACTAATTCAGAAATATTTAAAGCAATTGATAATTATATTGAAAGGAACTCACTTAGTTGGAAAAATTGTATTGGGTTATGCACTGATGGGGTTGCAAGTATGACTGGAAACATTCAGAAATTGTAAAAAAAAATTAGAGAGCTAGCAGATGAAAAAATGATTTTTATTCATTGTGTTATACATCAAGAGCATTTAGCTGCTAAAAAGTTAATAACAGTTCAAAAGCTCATTAAAGTGAAAAAGAAATTTTTTTTTTTTTTTACCGTAGAACTTTTGGCTTTAGTAAGCCATCTTCAGCGGTTGATTGAAATTTTTATTACCGTAGAACTTTCGGCTTTAGTAAGCCATCTTCAGCGGTTGATTTTAACAAAAAGAATAAACCATTAGAATACAATTTAAAATTTGAAAAATATAAACAATAAGTACAGAATAAAAACAATAATAAATAAAACAACATATATACGAAAAATATACATTATATTAGATAAATTAATTTCATTATTTCACTATAGTGTATTTATATACACTTATATAAATAGGGATGCTTAGAATCCCTATTTATTAAATGGGCAGAGACGCTCGAGATTATGAGGTATTCGAAGAAAATGCATGTTATAAACGATAACACACCTGAGATAATCCCAACATTATGGTTTACTACCGCTAATACATTAATTTAGGATGCTTAGAAGTCTGATATATAGACTTCTAAGCATCCTAAGATGCTTAGATTCCCCCAAGTACGCCCTTACCCCACTCCACCTTACAAATTTTGCGGCAAAGAAACGATCACAATTTCAAAAGCGAAAAAGCTTTAAGATATTTTTATATATTAAACAGAAGAGAATCTTTATTATTTTTTTATAAAGTAGGTGCATATTTCAATTGGTATTGCTTCTTCCTATTATTCTATATATATATATTAGTTATAAAATTATAAAATTTAATTTTTAAACATATATTTTTATTAATCGTTGCTTCGAATTTATTATGTAGATTGAAAAAATTGTTACTTAAATTAATGTTTTTAATATAATTACTCTAACATCCTCTCACACATTAAATCTTAAATTATTGCATTTTAAATTTACCAAACAATCGGCGACTTCTCACTCTTCTGTTTTCTGATATAATACATATTAGAAATGATTATAGTAATGCCTTCTAGTGCATATTGTGGAATGTATTGCCAGAATGGATAGATTTCTTTTTTCAGTAAATTTATCGTTCGTTTCCTATGAGTTATTCACGAATTATTATATTCTATACACCAAAGTGCATACCTTGATCTTTTAGTTATTTTTGTAAAATTTTTGGAGATATTCCTTTCGAATAAATTTTTACTTAAAATATCCAGAAAACAGTTACATATTTAATTTTATTTATTTGCCAAACAATCGGCGACTTCTCACTCTTCTGTTTTCTGATATAATACATATTAGAAATCGTTATAGTAATGCCTTCTAGTGCATATTGTGGAATGTATTGTCAGAATGGATAGATTTCTTTTTTTCAGTAAATTTATCGTTCGTTTCCTATGAGTTATTCACGAATTATTATATTCTATACACCAAAGTGCATACCTTGATCTTTTAGTTATTTTTGTAAAATGTTTGGAGATATTTCTTTCGAAATAAATTTTTACTTAACATAAAATATCCAGAAAACAGTTACATATTTAATATTATTTATAAACAATACTATATTATACAGTTATAAAATAGAATCAGTTTAAAACAAAAAAACTGCATAAATAAATGTTGAATAAATAAATGCATAGTAGATGCCCTATTTGATATTTTTGTGTTGTTATAAAAAAACAGTACACTAGTTTTGTTATTTTATTGCTTTTAAATCGTAAAATTACAGAAATAATTCCTTAATAATAATAATTCCTTAATTATAATTTCCCATTATGCCTATAAAATTTTATGAATCCAAATCCAGATATCAGCAAAGTAAAAGTGAATGTTTTACCTGGCGAAGAAGCATTTTTATATTCATATACAGTCAGCCGATACATTATAGAGTTTGATATTAAAATTATAGATTAAATAAAACGCCTGCAGTTCATTGATTGGAAAGACTTGCTTGAGTCTTGTGATTTCCGTAATCCTATTTAGGCACATTGCAATGTCTCTAGGCAAATTTGTGTAATTTAGTATATATATTTAATAATAATCAGATTTCCTAAAATTTATTACTACATCGTAATATACCTGATTTTTCGAATTGTGCCTGTATAAATATTGATTCTTTTAAAAGGAGCGACATCATTATTTTCTAGTGATTTCACTTTTTATAAATCTTAGAAAGCTTTAGAACATATTTTGAGATTTAGCTATTGAGAAAAATGCTTTATTTAAATAAATTGAATGTTAATTTCCCAGTAGGAAAAATCCAATATCTAAATATTTACTATGTGATTCAATTTTACGTGACTATGAAATGTTCTTTATATAAAAACTACGAAATTTGAAAGTATATAATTTTAGAAAATAAACATAATATTAAAAATAAACTTCTTTTTATGATATTAAAAATACTGTAATAAGAAAAATAAATATGCAGTAATTTGTTATAATTATCAATTTGTGAGATCTAGTCACGAATTTATAATATTAGAAGAAATATAAGGAGAAAATTGATTTAAAGATTCAATAAGAAAAATTAATGACGGCTATTTAGAATAAGAACTTTTAGAAAACATATTATGATAAGAATTTATTTTTATTTCAATGAAATTTATATTATTAAATAAATAATTTACTTTTTTAATACTTTACTGTACTTGAAATTCAGGAATGCGTATCATAATTGCTTTAAGTACTGTAATTGTATATTTCTAAAATTATCTAAATGCTATTGTAGCATCGTTGTTTTAAAAAATCTAAAGTATTGAGCAATATTTTCAAATGTTCGTCTCATTTTTCACAAAACTTTATTTAGGAACAGGATTTCTGTAATTTAAGAATTGATATCTCTATATTTATAGATTATAAGTTATGCATAAAATTATGTTAATAATACCATTATTAGATTTAAATTACTTTTCCAATACAATTTGAACAATTTTCTGTTTAATTTGAACAGATTGTCAGTTTCCTTAATTTGAATCCTTCAGCATGTGCGCTATATTATAAAATTTGCAATTATGGTTGTGCATGTTCGCCATCTTTTTCTAAATTCATCATTAAATATACGAGACATATTGAGTATCTGGAATGAAAACATTCTACAAATAGTATATAGTTTAATGTAGCTATCGGAATTATTATTATTATTCGAGAGATTGCGTTTAAAATTGGTTTTCCGAAGAATAAAATATCTACTAATATTTTAATATTAATTCACAATAATCGTTGAAAGGATACAGTAGATTGGAACATTTACATTTTTTATAAGGCATTCAAAATATAATTTCGTCGAAGTTTTGAATTTGTTTTTTATTTTGCCAATATTTTGCTTTCTCAGTCTAACGCATTTTATTTATTCCGTTAATTTTCCTCTGTTTGGATTTGATATCATTCACACCTTAAACTGGTGAAACGTAGCATATCTTCAGCAATCTAATACTAAGTAAAACGATATGCAGATAAATGTGCTATGCATATGAAAATTATGCTTTTCTTGATTTTACATACAATATAAACGGTTCCATAATTGCATTCTTGGAGATAAAAGTCTTGTTTGTACTTAATAAGTAATTTTATATTTTTTAACTTTAATAGATAATTAATTATTGAAAAAATTTTCTAGGAATGTATTGATATACATGTGAAAAATGACGTGTGTATCAAGATGTTCGTATTCAATATCATTCACGAAAGAAGTACAGTAACTAATAAGAACTTAAATAATCACAAATAAGTTTATTTTCAGATATTTTTCTAAAGTATTAATGTGAGCTTTTTACTTTTATATATTAACAGTTTCTGAGATTTTTCGAAAGATTTATAAAAAAGAAAGAAAAATACTGATTTAAAAATTCAGTTTTATTTTCTGAATTTAACTGAAATTCACATATGTTTTGCAATTCTTATAGTATATTTTTCGTCAATTGTCAAAAACTGTAATTTACGTTTATAAATAAATTTTAAAGAAGCTTCTGTTTTTCTATAGAATGTATAGATTATGCTTCTTTGAACATATCCAACGGCTTTTAGAAAAATTAAACATGTCAAACAGCATTCTGTTGCTTCAAACTGTAGTACTTTATTTGTATTGTTGATTTGTATCATATATCCTTGTAAATATACATAAATTTTCTTGTATCATTAAGTGATTATTATGATTACAATATCTGATGTAAAATTATTTATAAGTGGAATTTTTTATAGACTTTATTTTAATTAAATTCACTTAATTAAGCTTATTTCTTACCTGAAAGATTACAATATATTACATATTAATCGAATATTTGCTTTATTATCAGATTAAACAAAAAAAATTAGCAAAACTTCTAAAAAAGCATAATTTTTCAAGAACTAAATTTATCGGATGTAAATATCAGGTGGGCGGCTGGAAAAGTGCGAACAATCCGAAATCAGATCCTGATTTCTTTATTATCAGAATATGATTTCAGATTCTCATCCTTTAGCACACCACTGATCCCATCATCAATGTGATCTTTGTATATGTTCTAAAACTATTCATATGCTCAGTTTTAAAGTTATGACATTAGTAGTGAAGCTATTAACTAATTAAAGGCTTTATCAGAAAGTATCGTATCATTTTCTTTAAATATTATGCTCTTAAATTATTTGCGTTATAAAAATTAAATAAAATTTTATGGGCTCAAAAGTATTAATCTGTAATTTTTAACGAATTACTTTATTATTTCTGATGTTTGAATTCATTAACAAAAATAATTGCATAAAACATTAAAACATCTAATTATATAAGAAAAATTCGTTGAATGTAATATTAATGTTTTTCAATGATTGAATATAATATAATAGAGTATTCATATCATTATATATTTGGAGAAATTTATACAAATGATACATTACACCGTAAATTTCTTTAATAATTTAATAATTGTTCATTTAAATAGACTATGCAGGCGAATTTTATATATACATCGAATAAGCATTCACTATAATCCATGCAATATGTTTTCCAGCTCTTTTAAATCGAACGATTGAGCAGAATTAACTTTTATTCGTATCAGTATTGATTCAGATTATGTACAGTTAGGTGACCGAATTCACAATAATTTTTGATCAGTATAAATTCGATTAGGAGATAGCACATATTTTGATGTACTATATCTTAATCAAATCTATTCTATCTAAAATATGACCAGATTTAAATGTCTTCTGTAGACACACTTAAATCTGGTCATAATTTGTCATTGAGTTTCGAATCTATCAAGTATGTATAAGCTAATGCTGCAAGTGTTCGTGTTTTTGCAAGTACTTTACGCGTGTTCATCATCTTTAGATTTATATTCGTTGATTTTTATAGCAATTAATGAATTAAAAAATATAAATCTCTAGATTTTTCTGAAAACGATTATATTTAATTGTTAGATTATATCAACGAATATCACAAACTGTATAAAACTCATAATCTGCCTTGCTAACTCCAACGTCTTTCTTCGATTTCAAATTATTGTCAATGTAATATTTGTATGATTTGTATAAACAAACATGAAAGATATGTTCCTAATGTGTATTTGAATTGATAAAGTTATTTGGAATATTTTTTCATGCATTATATCGTAATGGGTTTTTATCAACAAGGCCAACTTTATATTCAGATTTTGAATTTGCATTTTCAATCTACAGATAAGAATTTAAATTTGTCAAACGATCGATTTTTTAATTTCTTGTTTCTGCTTGATTAAATTTAATAATTCAACTTCGGTCAGTTTTTCATTTCGGCAGAACAAGTCTAAGTGATATCATTTATAAATCTAAGTTTCTTACAAATTACTGATAATTTCAACTTTTGTTCTTATGAAAATATTTTTTTTTTAACTATTTTCAATGTTTTTCCAACTCCTTCGTATGACGGAGTATCGATTAATTAAAAATAATTAAGAAATAGTTTAATTATTTTTATGCTATCTTAATTTAAATTAATACTTAAATTTATGAATAATTAATAAATTTCCTAATTATGAAACTAAAATAATAATTTATGAATTAAAACCAATAATTTTTATTTCATAAGATTTTACGAATTAATCAATTTTCTAAATCAATAAAAATATTAATAGTTTTTTTTTTGGCATATTTTACGCCCCTTTCCAATCAGGGAGATCACTAAGGGGGCGGGACCAAGATTTTACGAATTAATCAATTTTCTAAATCAATAAAAATATTAATAGTTTTTTTTTTTTGGCATATTTTACGCCCCTTTCCAATCAGGGTGATTACTAAGGGGGCGGGGCTAGTTCCAACCACGAGCTGCACCCACATCCGTGGAGGGGGCTGGAGGGGGATCACCGGGTCGGACCCAGTACCCCGAAAAAATCCGAGAGCAGACGTAGGACACGTTACCACTTGGTCATCCGGCCGCCGTCTTAATAGTTTATATTACGCAATATTTAATTAATTATTTTTATCATTCAGTAGATTGACGAATATGGTTCGATTATATACTATAAAAAAATAAAATATCATTTGTTAGTTCTAACAAAAAAATAGGAGTAATTAAAATGCGTGTCATTACTCATCTTCGATGACATCATTGACCTCTGTATTGAATATCATAAAAAAACCTCAAATAGTTTAATAATTGTTAATACCAGGTATTTTTAAATGGATAAAGCTACTGGATTAATCTTATTTCAAGGTTAACTTTAATTTACAGACTCCCTACCGATTTTACAAAAATAGTTCAAAGTTATTAGAGAGAAGCCTTCAACGTGAAACTACTCCATTTTTAAATTATCTTCCGCGGAAAATACTATATAGTATATTAAAAATGAATATATATATGTATACACTGTATAGTGTGCTCTACTGTATATATGTATACAGTATATATATGTATGCTTTAAAAATGGAAGATGTTCACATTGAAGGCTTCTCTCTAATAACTTTGAACTATTTTTATAAAATTCAGTGGGGTATATAGCATTTGATTTTTATTTTAGGAAAAAGAAAATTGCATTATTTGATTAAATGAAGATTCTTTAATTTACTTTGTCTTATAGTTTCATCTACAGTTGATTAGTTTTCTTTCTGCTGTTTGATAAAAAAATATATTAATCTTGAAAGGGTTAAACTTTTTGCCATTTATATTCGATAAATTGGTCATTTTTGATAGTTAATTGCATATTTAAAAATTATTACTTTGCCCACATTTATTTTTGAAAATGTTGCTTAATCATTTTTAACAACTTTTGAATATTTGAATTAATTCTACTGTAAATAACATTCAATAGAATCAAAGGGTTTAAGTGTTAAATTCGGTTTTTTATTCAACATTCCTTGATTTTGGATTAAAAAATTTGAGGTTTATGAACAATAATAATAATAATTTATCTGTAAAAATAGTGAACACAACCATTATTATCTATCTATTAGCATAATTTTAATAAAAATGAATTTGCTGTTCAACACTTATACATTAACGAAATTATTACGTAAAGCATTTAAAACAATTTTTAATAACAAATTATATTTTTAATATTATTTACTTCTAATTGAAGTAAAAGTGTGCATGTCATTTTATTGTGAACTGTAAAATTAAAAAAAAAAATTTAATCGTATTTTAAAATGAATGACGAATAAATTTTTAAAATTTGATTTTAATCATCATCTATTTCATCCGAGTTTTTAAAATTTTATTTAATATTGACAAAAAGGCTGTATTACTCGTTTTAAAAATCTTACATATGATATTTTTAAGTGTGATTCAAATTTTGGAAATAAAATTATTTATTATGCTTTAAAAACTACAGTAATTATAAGAAGCTTAATTAGTTCTTTATCTTTCATTTTTTATATAAATAAAACGTTTAACTATTGATATACAGTATTAGAGATTTATTGTTTACGAAATAATTACGGTTACGTTTAATAATTTAAGAAACATTTATAGATTGTTAGAATCTGAACTGAATTTCTTGTCTAATACTATTAAGTAAAATCTACATTTAACCGAAAGCATTTCTGTCTGTGAAGAAAAAAATAGCAAATATTTGAGAATATTTGTACCAAAGATTGAATCGTAAAATCTGACACGACATTTATAGTTTTCATAAGGTTTTTGAATTCTATTGAAAGGTTTTGTTTGCATTGATTTTCTCATACAGTATTTTTTTCCTCATAAAGACATAATATGTGAAACTTTAAAAAATTAATTATGCACGTATTTCTTTGGTGTAAAATGTGGTTCTTGATCAATAATTTTAGATTGTGTATTGTTTAATTTATGTCAAATTTGATTCAAATTAGACTTGACAAGCAGAAAAAGTTATTCGTTAAACAAAATGGTAAAAGTCTGTTTAGTAATATCTATATTAAGGGAAAGCTTTTCTTCAATTTTAGGCATACATAAAATAAGAAAGAATAATTATTATAAATAATTATTGAACAATTAACCAACATATGCTGTTAAAAACAGATAATTTCTTAACTTTTAGTAAGTTTACACACACTTATTTTTATTTTTTCAAAATTTTTCCATTATTTTATTTGTTCTAAAATTATTTTGTTTATAGAAGCAATTAAGATTGGTCCAGGTTTTCCATATTTTTATTAAAAAATAATATTCCATTGCCTGATTTCAGTTTGAATGCACTTCTAATATTGTTTAATTAAAATGATTTTAGCTGACTATTCTGTGATTATTAGAAATTTTTAATTATTTGCATCACTTTATTGTATTATTGTTTACATATTTTCATAAAATAAAAATAACTAAATATATAAACTAGAATTTATTCTGTAAACCTAAATACTGTAATTTAATTTTACTGGCAAATAAATACAGTACCAACAAAATTTAAAAATATAATTAATCTTCAAAATCATTTTCAGTCTTTTATATAGAGATCCCTAAATATCCCCAATTCTTAACATAAGCCAAAAATTTCATTTTGTATTAAATATCTATATCTTTCATCGTTTGAAATATATTATACTGTACTGTATCCCCAATTCTTAACATAAGCCAAAAATTTCATTTTGTATTAAATATCTATATCTTTCGTCGTTTGAAATATATTATATATTCATTTGTCAATTTGAAACACGCTAAAACTATCGTTATTATAAGATAATATATAAGATAACTAATTTTTAGATTCCAAAAAAGATATGACTATTTTGTTTTAATGTTGAATTATGGATTAATTTTTAAAATATTACTCTATATTTTAGCTTAATAAGAAATCTCATTTCTATAGCTGATTACAATTTTTCCTACTTATGGAAATACTGTACTATAGTTTAATAATTTCAACATCCCAAATGAACCAAACTTTAAACAAAAATTATAAAATGTAGAAAGATTGCTTTTTAATGTATTTATATATAAATAGAGCGACACATTTATTTTACTTATGAATATAATTTAATATTAATTCAAAGAAAGAAATAAAGATATATTATGTTTTGAAAATAATGGTTTTACTAATTTTAACTTTAGAAAAATCATTAAAAAAATTCTAAACGTAATACGATACTTTGAATCTCCAGCTATTTTATTTCTCAAACAATCTATATAGTGCTTACAAAATGGTTCAAATTATTTAAATTATTACTAATTTCTATTTTTTTGCTTTTTAATCATAGGATGTCAGGACCAAACATAATTTTCTTGTCCACACTTACACAAGTCCCACTTTCTGTGACCATTGTGGTTCTCTGCTTTATGGCATCATCCACCAGGGATTCAAATGTAAAGGTAAGGTTTTATTGCCTGGCGTTACCGATCGATCAACAGGCGGGCTAAATTCTCACCAAAAATTCGAGTCTCTGCTTTATAAGATGTTGTTTAAACACTTTAATGTGATGATATTCCAAACACTTAAATTTCCATAAATAAAAATAAAATTCATATTAATTGCATTCTTAAATATATACATTGTATAATATTATTTATATGTATGCATATATATATATTATATATTAGGCCTATATATAATTGTGTTTCTGTTTTATATATATATAAACACAGCATATATACACCATATAAATACGAATATTAGTGTGCATAATAATAATATACATATATAATAAGTCATGCTAAATTGTTAGGAATAATGCAAATATGAAATTTAAAATTTCATAATTGCAATATTCCTAAAGTTTTCCTTATTTTTATATTATTATTTATGGGTCTATGAGCATGAACATATGATCAGATAAAGAAAGGAACTCTTCGCAGCGCATTTAATATTTGATTGAACGAGATTGGTTTAGCCTTCGGTACAAAGTAGAAAAAAGATTGCTTATATCCGACTGATAAATATTTTATTGATTTTGAACTTATAAATAAATTAATAAATTATTCAATAAAATTTTTGTAGCATGTGACATGAATGTTCATAAAAGATGCCAAGAAAACGTTCCGAATCTTTGTGGGTGTGATTATACAGAAAGAAGAGGAAGAATATTACTAAAAGTAACAGCTATAAATTCTAAACTCGTATGCGAAGGTTAGTTATAATTCAGAATCTTTTTTAAATATTAATTTTTTTTAAGTAAATAATTTATCATGTTTGTTTTATATTTCATATAATGATTTTTATTTTTCTGAGTAATTGCTCTAGTTCTATTGGTAATCTTAAAGAATTCTATGAAACATTATTATAAATTATTTAACATTATTTTAAATTAATACAGGCAATTTCTTCCCTAAATCCATGATATCTCTTCATATTAATTTTCTGTTTTCTAAATACTGTAAACATAGCATTTGATCATTTTCAGTTTTAATAGTAGAAATTAATAAATTGTAAAAATAGAAGAAAAACTGGAAATTTCTGCGCATGCTCTTTTTTTGCGTAAAAGATTCCACGTTCTAAAATAAGCTAATGTACAGTAACATTAGTAACGGGACCGAGCTCGGCTCGAATGACTCGAATAAACTGACGTCACTGCTTGAACTGCAAGCAAGCATAATTATATTATATATTATAAATTCTAGATAGATGATAATGTATTGAAAATGAGCATGTCCTTCGAAATAAAATATAAAGTATATAACAAAACAGAAATAAATTAACCAGATTATTAATTATTTTTCTGGAAGCCATAGTTATTCTAAAAAAATTTTTTGAAAGATAAAATATCTGTTAAAAGATTTGATCGTTATTTATTTATATGTTACTTGCATATATAAGAACTCAAAATTCTGGAGATTTATAAGAAAGTTTTCCTTTTTTTTTCTTGTATTAATTATGTCTTAAATTTCTTTCGCGGGCCGGAGCCAGTGCACGTGAATATAGCAAAACTGTCGCTCCAGCTGTCGGATAAAACTCGAGCTCAAACTCATGACGTAATTCCATTCGAGCAATCGAATTACTCGAACACATGTCCATTCCTAAGTAATATAGATTTATCTAATAATAAATATATTATCTATTATCCTGTTTCTTAAAGCTTAATTTCTCAAACGAACAATAAATTCAGATTTTTTTAGTCCTGTGTTTCATTATCAATATCTGTTTTCTGTTCATAACTGAAAAAGAAAAGTAAAAAAAAAAAAAAAAAAAAAAAAAAAAAAAAAAAAAAAAAAAAAAAAAAAAAAAAAAAAAAAAAAAAAAGATAGTTACAGTCCATGAAAGGAAGCAGTAGTGATGAAAACTTATCATACCTCTAATCTTCAAAGTACTGTATTGTCAGTAAATCGACTTTCTGAACTGAGTAGTTCGGACCAAATGTGTTTTCTGACCATATATATATATATTACTTTAATAATTAATGAAGTTTTGAAATTTATTTAACCATTTATTTAATTTGTACAAATTATTTTACTAATCAGGAATATTTTCTTGATAAAATTAAGAATACTGCAGTTTTTATTATAAATTAATTAATGGTTGAATTTTATAAATTTTCTATATAAGTATACGAACTTTTCAGTTCATAAATTTATATTAAAAATAATATTAAATTATTAGATGAAAGATAAAAACATATACATATTCTATATATGGTCTTTCTTCTTCTTTTTTTGTATGGTAAGCTTGGTGGCTAAATTTTTATTGCCCCTTTCCACTCAAATAGAGTACTAAGAGAGAGCTGTGATGGGCCAAAATTAAATGCGAAAAGTAGAAGCAAAGAATCGTTCTAACTCAACCTATGTGATGACGTGTGAGAGTAACCCTGTATAGAGGAGTAATATTTTTAATATAAATTTATGAACTGAAAAGTTCGTATACTTATATAGAAAATTTATAAAATTCAACCATTAATTAATTTATAATAAAAACTGCAGTATTCTTAATTTTATCAAGAAAATATTCCTGATTAGTAAAATAATTTGTACAAATTAAATAAATGGTTGAATAAATTTCAAAACTTCATTAATTATTAAAGTCCTAATAATTCATTATAAATATTTTGCATTTTCAAATCGATAAGATTATAGAAACCGAATATACAGTACTCTATAATGATTCTCTACTGTTACACTTTCTCCTGATCAGTTCCTCTTATTGTTCAGTGAATTGAAAATAATTGAGACAATTTTCTATAAAAGTCAATATTATCAGTTATCTTTATATTTTTGTTAATTTAACTTTAATATAAATAATTTTTCTTGTTGCTATCAAATTTAAGAAATAAATGAAGCAAATTGAATTTATTTCTGGATATTATATTGCATATTAATTATATTTATTTTATTTATTATTTTGTTTAGTTTGTGAAGCTAGGAATCTAATTCCTATGGATCCGAATGGCCTTTCTGATCCGTATGTTAAATTGAAATTAGTGCCCGACAACGGTGATTGTTCTAAGAAGAAAACTAAAACGATTAAATCGTGTTTAAATCCTCAGTGGAATGAAACTATTAGTTTGTAAGTGATTTTAATATTTCTACATTTTCTTTATTATGATTTTAAAATTTTTTATATTTTTCCAAGTGATTTAAAACCGGAGGATAAAGATCGTAGACTACTTATAGAAGTTTGGGATTGGGATAGAACCTCTAGGAATGACTTCATGGGATCTCTATCTTTTGGAATCTCGGAAATTTTGAAAAAGCCTGCTAAAGGTTGGTTTAAACTTCTTACAGCTGAAGAAGGAGAATTTTACAATGTTCCTGTGCCACCAGAAGGTGTGGATAACTATCAGTTAAGCAATGAAATGAAGGTATTGTTTTATAATTTTTTTTTTCTAGAATCATTTGAATAATAATGGAAAATAACATTTTAATATATTCACAGAAGAAACTTCCTCTAAGTTGTGAAAAAAAGGAATTTTCTGAAATAACAGACATTCCTCATAATATACCGGCCCAAGACGCTATTAGAGATTCTCATTTTTCTTTTCTTAAGGTTCTTGGAAAGGGAAGTTTTGGAAAGGTGAATATTTTGTAATAAATGTATTATTATATTAAATAGAAAAGAATTGCAATTATATTTATTAATATCCGTTTTGTATTATTAGGTTATGCTTGCGGAAATTAAAGGAACTGATGAATTATATGCTATTAAAATTTTAAAAAAGGATATCATAATTCAAGATGATGATGTTGAATGTGCCATGATAGAGAAAAGGGTTTTAGCTCTCTCTAGAAAACCACCATTTTTAGTGCGATTACATTCATGCTTCCAAACAATGGTAAGATATATTTTATTTATGAATCTATTATATATATTTATGAGTATAAATTAATAACGCTTTTAAACATTTCTTACTAACATCAGTTAGAAGTTTTATTAGGGAGCATCCATAAATTATATCACGCTATTTCATACACTTTTTGATTCCCTCTCTCCTCTTCATTTTTCGTCACATCAAGCTTGACCCATGACCGTGACATCACAAACTTGAAGACTCCTAACTTTCTACTCAAAAATATTTCTCTGATTTACGTAAAAACAAATATATATATATAAAATACTAAAAAATTGGAATACGATAACTTACTTTACACTGATACTCTGTTACATATATTCTTTAACTTCAAAATAAATCTTCAGATAACTGGATATAAATATCTTAGTACTAGATATAAATGTTTTAACTGGATATAAATGTCTTAGTACTATATATCTTACATTTTATAACAAATGTATCTTAATAAACAAAATATTAGCACCAATGTTCTCACCAAGTTTGCATAAATGCACCAAGTTTCTCATTAAAGTTTTCTAATTATTCTGTTATAATTATGATTTGGTCTGCTCATTGGTGCCGATATTTTGTTTATTAAGTGTATTAACCTAACAGAGCAGTAAGAAAGTATAAAGGAACAAATGTATCTCCAAATATGTTACATTACAGTCTTTATTTTTTGGACAATTAAGCATAAGCATTTTATAATTTATAAAAAAAATGATTTAGCCATAGATATTTGAAATTAACTATTTTTACAGCTTGACATCGCAATTTGCACGTCTCCCTTTCTCTTTACGTCATTTGTCGTCATAAATCTATTACCCGCTCCCTCCTCTAACAGCGTGACGTAGTTTATAGATGCTCCCTTACTTGGTTATGATGTTTTAGCATTTCGATTTTTATCTATTGGTAATTATTTTTGAATTTTATCCAATTTTCGATATAGAGATCATTTTTAATCAATCATAGTAGTTAGATAATTTAAATATGATAATTATACCATAAATAGGATTAATGGTTAAATACCATCATTGTAATTTTTGTTCGACCTTATTAATTTTTAAAATTATTCCATCATTTATTATTTTCTATATGATTGTCGTTATAAACTTTCTAAAGTAATGTTTGTTTTATAGGATCGTTTGTATTTTGTTATGGAATACGTTAATGGAGGAGATTTAATGTTTCAAATACAACAATGTGGAAAGTTTAAAGAACCGGTTGCAGTGTAAGTTTGTAAGTCTGATACATTAAATTTTCATCATCACGATTAACAGAGAAAATAATTAACTTTTTTATAATTAGATTTTATGCTGCAGAAATTGCCATAGGATTATTTTTCCTCCATAGTAGAGGTATCATTTATAGGTAAGCTTTAATATTCTTTTCTTAAACTACGAAGTTCAGATAATTAAAAATTAAAACAAAACTCTTTAAAGTTTCAAATTATTCATGCTACATTTCTTATTCTGTTGATAATCAAAATCAGAAAAAAAAAACTGAAAACACGTAAATAATTTCACATTTTTCTTTCTATAAAATATTTATATACAATTTTCTAAATTAGAGATATATAAATATATTTTTATTTTTCAAGAGATCTTAAGTTGGATAACGTTCTTCTCGATGAAGATGGGCATATCAAAATAGCAGATTTTGGTATGTGCAAAGAAAATATCGTAAATGATAATACAACAAAAACTTTCTGCGGGACTCCAGACTATATTGCACCAGAGGTATTATACTTTCTTCTTGTTATTTACAATATTTATATTATCTAATTTATTGTATGTTATAGATTATACTCTATCAACCTTATGGAAAATCAGTAGATTGGTGGGCTTATGGGGTATTATTGTATGAAATGCTAGATATATAATATAATTTTATATGTATAAACAAACACAAATATACTTATTTTCATTTCTTAAACTTTAGCCTCCATTCGATGGTGAAGACGAAGAAGAATTATTTGCTTCAATTACAGATCACAACGTATCCTATCCAAAATATTTATCAAAAGAAGCAAAAGAAGTCTGTAAAGGAGTAAGTGGTTAAATGTAGAATGATATTTAAAATTATAAATAATGTTTTTTTATTTTATATTTTATGATTTTAATATAGTTTTTAACAAAGAATCCAGCTAAACGTCTTGGTTGTGGACATTCTGATGAAAAAGATATTAGAGGTCATCCTTTTTTTAGACGCATTGACTGGTTGAAAATAGAAAATAGAGAAATACAGCCGCCTTTTAAACCTAAAATTGTAAGTATGATTTGATATTCAATAGTTATAAAATTATTTAATCAAAATTTATTTTTTAACAGGAAGAGTTTGTGATTTTTAGACTTGATAAAAACTTTTCTTTTCTATTATCTTATTCCAACTTATTTTCTTTCCTTACTTCACCCTGTCATGCTGCCCCGCATCTTCATAGATAATCTCCTTAAAAAAATTAAATTATTTTTCTAGTAAATGTATTTCAGATGCTATTTTTATTTTAGAAAATTATTTTTCGGTTATTCCTTTCTCCTATCCTTCTTCCCTCAGTATGCCCTATATAAAATCACGTGATCGCATATGAGTAGGATGATTATTATTTATATCTGAAGAATTGCTGTGAAAAACACACATCAATATTTCAGTTATTTACAAAGTCTATTATTTCTTGTCACGTGATGATATATATATAGTATGATATATTTTTTCCGTTCTAAAATAATTACTATTTTCATTTAAATTTAACCGTTATAAGTGTTAATTTACAAAATTTTATATTGTTATAAATTTAGAGGGGGATTGTTACTGATAGTGTTTTTAATGTCTTCCAAACAGAAAGACTCAAAGGCGGCCGAGAATTTCGATCCCATCTTTACAAATGCCAGTATGTCTCTGACACCTGCAGATGAAATGGTGGTGGGTAGCATGACAGGGAACGAGTTTGAAGGATTCACTTTTGTCAACCCGTATTTCTATAATCGAACGACAAATGAAAAAATATAAAAACAAGAGATCTTTCTACATTTTTGACCAATTTCAGCATGGACAATTCGCATCGATCCTCCTCTCCACAATTCCAGTTTTGAAAAGTTTGAATCCATTCACACTTATCCTTTTGGCTGCACCGATTTCTTCAAGAAGTGGATTATTCTTTTTTCTCCCAAAAATATTTAAATTGAAGAGGGTAGGAGATATGAACAAGCTGATATAATTTATGATTAGTCACAAGATTTGAAAATGTCTTTTTTCATTTGGCACTCTGCATGAATTGGTGAGCTAAATGAAAAAAATAGCACCATTTAAAATAACTTATAAAGTTGGAGGGGATGATTTGAATTCTATTTTATCATAAAAAGCTCATTTTAAATTATTTTAAATGAATATAAGCCAAAAAGATTTTACCCTGCCCTGTTTACAATTAAAAATTATCGACTCAAATCTGAAATTATTTTAAAAGAATATGGATGCGTTCCAAAAATTCAAAAATTATACCGAAAATCGTAAAACATATTAAAAGTTGCTCATGAAGATTTTATTCTTAAAAAGTCAACATGAAAATTTTTGTTAAAGTTTTTGTTGTTATTTTTTAAATTTTACATAAAAAGTAAATTTTATAAATAAACATGACCTAGCTCACTGAAGTGGTTCTTTATTCAAACGAAACTGTGACGTCAACCAAGAAAACATAGAGAAGGTTTAGTTAGTGTAGTACGTGGAATATCGAACTACAGCCTTAGTCAATCCCATCACAAAATTTTGTATATAATTTTAATGATACTTACATGCTCGTAATATTTCTCCACAGAAGTAATATTAACAACCATTGGATTATATCCCGTAAATTGAATCATTGCGTCTAACTAAAATAAATGTTAAAATAGTTTTATTAATCGTTAAATTTATTTCAGTTAATTAACTTTTTGAATAGTTTTAACCAGTAATTTTTCCAAACATAAAATAATCAGTTAGAATAAAAACATGAAATTTTCTAGATGAAACAGAAAAATTTCAAAATCATTCACTCGGTAATAATTCCATATAGACAAATTTAAGAAATGAAAATGGTAATATAAAAGGGAAGCTAGAAAATATGAATAATCATAATGTACAGTAGTATACATTTTCCAGTATTTTTACAGAAAGCTTATTATCAAAATTCGTATTAATCCACATAAAATTAAGTTTTGACATATTGTGCTATTGACATACGGATAGTATTATTATATTTTAGAAAATTTCGGTTTATTTTTATGGATAAAGAGAGCTTGACCTGAATTTACTTACTTTATCATAAAGAGATTGACGAGTTTGATCATCTAACCAACTTGCATTTGCAGCAAGTTGTTTGAAAGCCGTTTTCAGATATCGGATCATTTCTTCTGCCTAAGATAATAAAATAAATATAATCTCAGAGTAATATCCAAATTAGTTAATTTTAATTATGTTTAATTCATTAATGTTATGTTAATTAAGTCAGCATGTCAAACTTAGGATATTCTATTCGTAGCAGCCATCACTTGTAGAGCTTACCATAGGCTGGCCAACAGCTATGGTGGGATCAACCGAAAGATTTAAGGGCCGGGCCATGACGACTGAATTTTAACTGAATTGACTGAATTTGACTTTTGACATAACTTTGACTGAATTTTAAGGGTCGAACCATGACTCGTCCTGAAAAACTGGTATGTAGTATGGGACTCGGATTTTGATTCAGATCTTGCAAAGTGGGTAAACGAATGATCTATCATGCGGCCATCCGGCGAGCAATTTAGTAACGAATAACAATAGATTATTGAATTAAATTTATTAAATGATTAATATTCAATTTAACGAGTATATCATAAAATTTAATTTTTCCAGCAATCTGAGAAATAAATTATATAGGGTGATTAAAGAAGGTTGGGGGAATAATTGAAGGAACATGTAGAGGAAGCAACTATAAGCAAAAATTCTTAGGGTGATATTTTTGATTCAGGGCTTCGTTATAAAGATATAACACATGAATGTTTTGTGACAGCTGACGTGTGTGGTGCATAGCATCTGGAACATAGAATGCTAGGGATTTTTGAGAGAGTGCCCCAGAGTTTCGTTCGACGCTGCAATGTTTGCATTGAATATAATGGTCGACAATTGGAATAACTTTTGTAAAAGTGTGCATAGGCGCCGAATGATTGTATCTGTGTTGATGTAACCTTTGCATAATAAATGTTTCCAACTCTAAGAGTATTTCATCGAACTGTTATCAGACTCTCAGTAGTAGGACCGGTCTAAAAATGCTTGCAGCTTAGGTTACTTTGAGTATTTTACACACGTTTTAACACCTAGAGAAAATGACGTCACAAAAATTTCAGATGCTATATCTTTTTAATAAAGCCCCAAATCAAAAAATGACCCAAAGGACTTTGGTATAGAATTGTCTCTTCTACGTGTTCCTTCAATTTTCCCAATCTTCTAAATCACCCTGTATAAAATTAAAATTTTAAATGATGGAGAATAATATTTATTTCTAATTTAAAATTTACCTTTAGATACAATTACTATATCTCTATTAATAAATAGGAATTTCTTCTAACAATTGTTGTGTATAGATATTAGTATATTAGTTCAAAAATGCTATATATAAAAAATATAAATAATGAATTAATCACAAATAAAATAATTAGCTTTCATTAATAAATATAATAAAACTTGCTGTATTATAACTCTGAATCAATGGGACTCTATCAGCAGTGGATAACTTTTAACTTTTTTATGATTCCCATAATAGAAAACCACAAATATGTTATTGTTGCATTTTTAAATTGCACCAAATGTTTAAATTTAAATTGTTTAATTTTCGTCGTATATAATTATTATTGTTCTACAACGAAATGGCGCCGTTCACTTTGTAAAATTAAATTACTACTGTATATGTTAGAGATAAGTATTCAAGAGAAATTTTTCTATGAACAGCAATGTGAGTACGAAAATTTGATAATGGTAACACTGAATTTTTCTGTATTGTTTCTGTCGTATTTTACCCGACAGTTATTAAATAAAGACAATCAGTCGCTCACACATATGGTATCAGCTATCAGAAGATAAATAAGGGTCAATGAGCCGGACACGGAGACTTTCTTTTTTTATGGCGTTGTGAAAATTATGCCGATTTCCAATAAACCAATACTTTAATATCGACATTGGGATAACGGTCAGAGATGCAGATGTGATTTTAGCGTCTTGCGAAAGATCACGAGGAGAAAAAAAAATGACATATTGAAATACTCTTTATGATGAAAAATAAGGAAGATAGTTATTAACCCAGTCACCATAGTAGCTACCAAGAGCCTACTACATCCCTCATAGGATCTTTGTTTCTTTTCTGTCTGATTTTACGCAGTTTTCCAACTAAACAGAGGGGCATTCTAGTGCACTAATGGTCCATTCACTTCTGGTCAGGTCGGCTGTTAGCTGAAGAATGAGGTTCAATAAGTTGAGATCAACTCTTTCAAAGATACATTCGAACCCCCAATAAATTTTCAAATGAAGGGCATTAAAACTGCAGCACTGTTCTCTATGTGTAAGGTCAAAGAATTTTCAATTAATTTTATGTGGTATGAATTTTCGCATGATAATGTCCATTCACTTACTATTTTATAGGACTGGGTTCATTTCCAAGTTCTACCTCTCCAATTTTTCATGATTTCTGGTCTAGGCCCGTTTAATCCCATTAAAAAGCACTTTCAATTAACCTCATCAAAGGTACTGGTTAGCATGTGATGAGCTCTAAAAGTGGTTGCCATCAGATACAGTATATCTCTTATCGGTGGCTTAAACAAAAATTTAAAATAAAAAAAAATAATTTTATACAAAATATTGTTTAAAGATTTTTTCGATGTAGGTTCCAAAACTGTTTATGAATTTTTATGCTTCGGTTAGGTTAAATTAGCGTTAATTTAAGTTGCCGTATCGTAGGAGAGATATACTGTATCTGGCGACAACTACTTAAAGATCCATCACAGGCTGGCTAACAACCATGATGGGATCAACCGGATGGTTGAAAGATGGTGTTCAATGGGCCGGGTCCGGACCCCTCATAAAAAACTGGAGGTGTAAGACCCGGATTTGAACTCGTCCTTAATGAGTGGTAAGCAACAGCTTTAATCACAGTCATCTGGCCTATTTTTTAAAATATACAGTGGTACCTTGGTTAACCACGGTAATCCGTTCCAGCGGAACAATCCAAAGCATGATTCCCCATAGGATTTAATTGAAAATTGATTAATTCGTTCCAGCTCCTTCCCATAACCATAGTAAATATTAAAAATGCAGATAAAACTCATTTAAAATGTCCTAAAAATATGGTAAATAGTATTTATTTATTATATTTGCTACAAAATGAACTTGTAAACACTGATTAGAAGCTTATAGATTCAACGATTATTATACAGATGAGGTTTGATTTTGTCTTTTGATGGCGAAGGAACAGTGACACGCCGATTTATTGTCTATATGAACTGTAGGATCTCGGATAGACTTTTTTCTTCTTCTAATGGAATCCGAAACTGCGACGTCACACCACTTGTAGATATCAAGTAATATATAACACAAACAAACAATAGAATCAGACTTGTTGGCAGAATTTAAAATAATAATCATCTAGAAATCATCTTTAAGAAACTAAAAACTAGCGAACGTTGCACGTCTATTTTTAATTAATTAAATAATTTGTTTTCATTATTATATGTTAATTATCATTTAGTTAAATATATTTTTATATGGTTATAATTTTATTAATTTTAATAATGATACTGTCGGATTTGAATTGATTGTTAAAAAAAAATAAACATTGACTGAGCTAATTAATCACGTAATGCGATGACTCTGTTTTGTCAGTTGAGATGAGCTCTGTTTCATGTTCATGTTTCATGAGCTCTGTTTCATGTTTTATGTTCAGATGAGCTCTGTTTTGTCGGAAGCTCACATAATCAGCAGTCGTTAACCAAGACATTTTTTCTTTCAAAAATTGTTGTTAACCAAAGCCGTCGTTATCCAAGGCCGTCGTTCAGGACCACTATACTGTACATAATATAGAATAAAAAATGATTACACCATATAAATAACTTACATTTGTTGTCGAAGTATTCATATTAATGAAATATATGTAATCAACGACTAACAACATATATTCCTGTAGAAAGTTAATACAAAAATACTCTTTCTTAGGACTTCCGACATTAGGAAAATTTATTAAAAAATAATTTCTAATATAATTTGCAATATAGTTTGCTATAGTACTGAAAAAGAAAAAATATATATTTTAATATCATTAAATAAATTATATTAAATGTAAATTTTACAATAATTATATTTTAAAATTACCAATATCAGAATTTTGATAATTCAAATTCTTATAAAACAGAAACAAATCTTTTTGATTTATTTTTTAAATAACCATTTTATCAATTAAATTATTAAACAATAAACAGAAAATTCCTTTTTTTTTATAAAAAGTAATACGAAATTATATTCTTTGTTAAGATTAATAAATCTAATCTATATTAAATGCACAAATTTTTGTATAATTCTGTAAAATAAAAATAAAACCGGTGCATGAAGGTTGGTTAAGTAAGTTAAGCTGCCATATCGCACGAGAGATATACTGTATTTGACGACAGCTACTTGCAGAGTCCATCACAGGCTGGCCAAGACCCATGATGGGGTCAGCCGGATGGTTGAAGGATGGGGTTCAACGGGCCGGGCCCGTTGAACCCCATTTTTCCTGAAAATCTGAAAGTGTGGGACCCGGATTTGAATCCGGATCTTCCAGAGTGATAAGCAAAAGCTTTATCACGCGGCCATCCCCTCTCAATGGGAGATATTGTCGGATTTGAATTGATTGTTAAAAAAATAACGATTGAATGAGCTAATTAATCACGTGATGAGATGACGAGCTGTATTAAAGAGCTCTATTTTGTCGGAAGTTCACGTAAGGTCGTTAACCAAAGCATGCGTCATTAACCAAGACATTTTTTCTTTCAAGCACTCGTCGTTAACCAAAGTCGTCGTTATCCGAGGCTGTCGTTAACCAAGGTGCCACTATATTTAAGTATGAGTATATGATATTAATTCATTCTATTTAAAAGACGTAATAGTTAATAAATCTGAAATAATAGGAAAAATTCATCCATAAAAGTAGTCTAAAAATACAAAGATAAAACGCTGTAAAATGTACAATATCCATGGAGTCAGCTACAAATATGGAAACGAATTATCATTAAACATAAAAACAATTAATATTTTTAAAGAACTAGGCAGGCTATTATTTTTGAAATATAATTTTCTCCTGTGTGTATATATGAACAATTATATCAACTATTATGTCTACTGGTATCATACAGTGATGTTATAATGTCCCTATGATATAAAATAGTGACATTGTAATATCGTCACATATAATGTCGTTGACCCTCTTTTATGGTGTCATTCGTTGCTGCGTGACTGACATCACTTCAACATTATATTCATGTAAAATTGATATTTAGGTCTATAACTTTATAATTCCAAAATTATTATTCTCAAACCTTAGTAGTATTTCAATCTTAAATCTTTCCAGATAATAGAAGAGTTCAAGTATATTTTTTTGAACAGAAGTCTTAAAGAATTAACCATTTGAAATCTGTATTTAGTGTTCTGGTCTTTGGATAATTTTATCTCCGGAAATAGCTCCTTATACCAATCAGATTGCGTGGCACATCTTGTATCGAGCGAGTGTTTTTCGCAAAGCAGTTTAGTGTAACTTGCAATTGCGTTTTCATATGAACTCCGAAATGTTGCAATTCCTGAAGCGATTTCGACCACGATCGTCAACGCAATTCCTACAGTCTTCGTAGAGGTACCATCGAATTTTCAAGTCTCTAATCCGGTATTATAGATTTTATGGCTGCCACAGAAAAATAACAAGCCAAAATCTGTCTTATGTTATTATAGATATAGGTATCGACTAGATCTCAAAACACTCAATGACAAGAATTTTGCAATCCTTAGTGTTGCATGAGGATCCGAAGATCTAATAAAAGGATCTAGCAACATAACCAACACTGCTAAGATAAAATCATTAGTTAAAACTAGAATTCATCAATTATATAGAATTAGAATCATACGTTCAGTTCATATTCGCTGGTAGCATTCAATGCTAACTTAGAATTTACTTTGGGTATTTATGCTGTATAAAAATAATGTTCTAAGATCCAAAGAAACCTCATGAATATTTTTGTGCAAATAATAACATGGATTGTATATATTTCCAAATTATATTGTCTTTCTAGCCATCTCTTAGGGTTGTCATATAGCGATAAAATACAAAATTTATTTATATTATTTGGAAAAATTAATTTCATATATTAATATTCTAAAAATTGTAGCTATTAATTAAAAACTAAAGCTGATGCAGAAAGTTTTAAATTTTACTTGAATATATTTTATCAGTTTTTAATATAAAAGATTTATTATAACTCGGACATATTATGTGCTGTAAACTAATTACTACCTCATCACTTTAAACACATTTATAAACATTTAAAATTTATTTGTTATTTTTGAAAATATATCTTATATTAAAAAGCAGATTTCTAACATTATCCGTAACTTTACATTTAAATATAATTATTATATCTACTTTAATATATAAATTTATAAAATAAATGAAAATACCGGTACTTAAAAATACTATATATTGTATTTTTATAAGTGATTCACATGAATATAACTTAATATCAGTTTACATTCATGCTCAGAGAATAATAATTTTAATTTATTTGGAAATTTTGGACTTATACTGACCTTATTACTTTGACCTTTAAAAGAATTCACTACTTTTAGCACTACCCATGCAAAGTCGCGAATTTGAACGAATGCAATACTATTAATTATAACTAAGCCTAACAGTTAGCGACTCTGCAAATTCCAGAGTTCTGACTGAGCTCAGGTCTTGTCAAGTTCTAACTTAAATGTAATTAACTACAAAAACAATCTAACAATAAATAACATAAACCGGCAAAAACGAAACTGGAACTTATCACTAGAAGTAACGAATAAGTGTTAGATTGAAACGACAAAAAACGATGTTAGAACTTACGCTAATAAATTAAAGAAATTCTCAAAGAAGTTAGATAATAAGAAAATATAAATTTATTAGACTCAAAAACACTTACAAAAGTGTTAACAAATGCTTTATTGAAACTATAATAAAGCAATGAACAAGTATCCACCAAAACTTGTTTAACTCAATTCAAAACTCAACAATCAATTATTTACAAAGAAAAGAACCTTAAATACTATTTAAATTCTACTACCTCCATCTCCGATACAAACTTCAAATAATCGTCGATCTTTACAAGAACTCAAATGTCACTTGCCAATTTTACGTCTGGAAATTCAGCACCTCAAAAAACTTGTCGATTGCGTCGTTCTTTTATACTTGAGTGACGAACACTTCCACACTCGCTCATTTACATACTTCTACGTAACAAGTTCAAAGTTATTAGTTTACAGAGTATTTCATTCATGTCGTTATCTTTACAATTAATTTATATATCAAACAAAACACCGATATGGATCATTCTTATTTTCACATATAAGTTTCAGTGATAAAATTTATGTAGATAAGATGACATCATTAACCGGGATAGCTCTTCCAGATAAGGGTTCTGACTCTGTGTTATGTTGCCAACTACGACGGAGAAGGTGGAAGTAAGTTAACTTTTAAACTAATATCATTAACCAGGATAGCTCTTCCGGGTACGGGTGCCGATCCTGTATCATGTGATTGCTAACTACGACGGAGAAGGTGGAAGTAAGTTAACTTTTAAACTAAAATATTATAGCTCTTCCGGAGACGGGTTCCGACTCCGTATCACGTGATTGTCAATTAGCTCTTCCGGATACGGGTTCCGACTCCGTATCACGTGACTGCCAACTAGCTTCCGGAGGACGGGTTCCGATTCCGTATCACGTGCTTGCTAACTACGAAGGGGAGAGCGTGGAAGTAAGTTAACTTTTAAACTAAAATATAATACGTTAATAGAGAAGGTGGAAGTAAGTTAACTTTTAAACTAAAATATAATACGTTACCATATAGAAAAATATAAGATAAAATAAATAATAGAGTGCATAATAAAATAAAAATAGGATAGGTCAAAGTTCTCACACCCAGGAATAACAAAATGAACATAGTAGTTTTCTGCTCCCTTTGGAGTGCATGATTTCAACGAATACCCTCGCCTCTCATTATCAGGGTGGTTGTTTTCAGTGCATCACTTTACTTCTCACCGTCACTTGAGGTATTGGTTATGGAGAAAAGAATGTTTCCTGAATAATTTTGGCATTGTTCCACTCTATATCTACATCATGTTCGTACACTCTAGTCACCAGAGTGGTGTTTAACGAACCTTTTTTTATGTCAATTTTGTGCTCCTTGATACGTGTTCTTAAGGACCTATTAATTGATCCAATATACAGGGTCGTGCAGGTAAATCCGGACAAATTTAACAAAAATAAAAACTTTACATTTTTTATATACTGCTATAAGTGCTGTATTTAATGAGAACTCTAGATAATATATTTATATTTTGTCTTAAATTTTGTACTTTTTGTAAATTCTCATAATTAGTAAAATTTTAATAACAAAAACTTTTTTATCAGATAACCAAAGATGATTGACTAATTATAAACAGATCATTCAGTTTCTGATGATAAATGCATTTATTAATCATAATTATTATTGTAATATATACTTACTACACTATGTTCTACTTCAGAACAGGCAGCATTTCCTTTCAAGATTACATTAACATGATTATGTAACTGTTGACTATTTTCAACAAGGGTACAAAATTTTCTTATATATTCTTGAGATTTAATTGGTTCTGAAAGATTTTCTAATAAAATCAAATTTATGAGAAATATATCTATTAATTACTGTCTTATATTTATATTTAATTTTACAATAATTATATAGTATTATCTTCGAAGAGATATTAATTACTGTCTTATATTTATATTTAATTTTACAATAATTATATAGTATTATATTATCATGAAGCAATTAATAACTTCTTTATATTTCAATTCAATTTGGGTGCTGTATTGAATAAGTAAAAATATAATTTTCACTTTAAAGTGATTTTATATTTAACCCGTTGACGTCCATTACGTTACAATTTCCGCCAATCGCTATGGTCTGGCAATTTTTTGTAATTAAGCCTAATTAATATTCATTAAGTTATAAAAATTCATATCATTTTTATTTTTCATCGAAAAATTCTGAAATTTTTTTCTTGTATAGACAGTTTTTGTCTGTCTCTGTAACTGTGTAATTATTTTTTTGATATTTGTTAATTTGACGAAGTATTCATTGCCTATGTTAGGTCAAAGGTTAACCCTTTCTTTTTTCTGACTGTTTTGCCATCCAGCGAAATATATATTATTTTTTGATAGACGCATCTCTTCTGAACAAAAGGTATGATTTATGAAAATTGGACCATTTTTCGATGCAAATTTTTTTATATAACAAACATTATGCAAATTTTGTTAGCAAAATTTTTGCTTTATATTTGTTAAAAAAACTCATTGATTTTTAGAAATTATGTTTTTATAAGTAATTATTTATACTATATAGTGTGTTTTTACTATGTTTTAATAGTTTATTTCAATTTATTAAAATACACGTCATTTTATCAAGAAACTTATAAGAACAATACTCCCCCCATAATAACAGCTATATTTTTAGTTGATTTTCTTTATTGGTTAAGAAATCAATGTTCTTCTAATAGGAAACAGATCTAATTTCAGTAGTCGTGACAGAAATTTCCCTGGACACAACAGATACAGTGAAGCTAGCGTGCCACGCCCATTTGAAATGAATGATGTTTGTTTATATTTGTTTCTCTCATTTCTTTTTAGCTTTTTTTTTTGCAGAAATATCTATAAATATGAACTAATTATACCATTTCAGGAAAAATTTATTATATTTTTATCAAATTAAGCGAATTTTATTTGATTTATTCCTTAACTTCTACTTGTATTTCATAACATTGCTTATTGAAGATTTAGTTTTGTTTATGTTTAGTTTCTGGTTTCAAACAGCCAATGAGGGACTTTGTAACTTTCTGAAAAATAACATCTCTTGTACCAGACTCTAAATAAGAAGTTTCCCCACCAGTCGAATATTCTTCAGATGATCCTTTAGTAAAAAAATATTCAAGATCTTCTTCAGCAGAAGCTTTTCTTTCATGGGACATTTTATAATAAATAAATATACGAATATTAAAAAATTCAAAATGGAACTTTTCGAGAGAAGAATAAATTAACAACCACAGTAGGAGCCCTCTTAACTGGCCGTCGGTTTAACCAGCCATTCAGCTAACAAAATGACTCATACAGCAGTCACCGCCTGTCATGACGTGTTTGTCTCTATCCTCCAGGTATTTATTAATTGCTCTATTTATTTGAGCAGTGGACGTTGTTATTGCTTTGTGAAAGCAGTGTATATGGTTATTTCTACTCAGTTACTATAATTCAGTTTGTGAAAAAATTTTCGTTGGAAAAATAGCGAGTTTGCTTAAATTAAAATATAGTGATTCAGTGTGTATTAGTGTTCTGTGATTTTTTCCTACTTATGATGTATATATGTATTGTATTCCAAATACTATATACTGTATATGTAATTCGGTTTAACCGGCCATTTCATTATCCGGCCAAGGGTTCAGTCCCATGGTGGCCGTTTAAGAGGGGTCTACTGTATATCCTTTCGAATATCAGAAACAAGTGAGCTACCAAAGACCGGAACAAATAAAATTAGGAAGATACCATGACCACTTCTGGGATAGTCCAATTTGATACTAACTGTTTGGACAAGGAGAGAAAGCTAACACATCTGGGATGTGTTAGCTTTCTCTCATGTGGGAAAGGAATTTCTCAGAAAAATCAATTACCTCAAAAGTTATAATTGAACTCGATCATGTGGGAAAGGAATTTCTCAGAAAAATCAATTACCTCAAAAGTTAGAATTGAACTCGGGAAGGGGATTCGGAAGTATCATAAAGGGAGAAGGCAATTATCACAGTTGTAAAAATGGAAAGCGGGTAATATTCATGGGAAAATATATACAGTATTATTTAGAATTTAGAAATGATGATTTTTATAAGATAATTCATTTTATTTCAAATTAAAATAATTTATAAAAAGTTCCATGACATATATATATGGTATTGATCGTCAGTTTTTTACACATGACGTAATTTATAAAAAGTTCCATGACATATATATACGGTATTGATCGTCAGTTTTTTACACATGACGAATATACACGACAAGAGACGATAGCGATAATTTGGGAACATAGAATATACTCAGGAAAAGATTATTATAATATATATATTTTACACAACGTATATGTTATATATTAGCCAGAAATAATTTATAATAGAGTTCCACTTCCATGAAGCATATGTTTGTCAAAGGACGATAGCAATAATTTCAGAATATAGAAAATGTGTGTTCCACTTCCATGATGCATATATCTGTCAAAGGACAATAGCGATAATTTTGGAATATAGAAAATATATAAGACATGTTATATATTATACATTAACAGGAAGTAATTTATAAAAGTTCAATGACGCCGATTCACAGCATCAGACATCAATGTGATTTTATACATGACGTATATAGAAGGCACAGAAAAAAAACATAATTTAGGAACAGAAAAAAACATGCAAGAAAATTATAAAATGCATGTTATAAATTCTATAAGAAATAAATCAATAAAAATTAAAAAATTGAGCTGCATATAGAATGAAAATATCACAAAACACACAATTAAAAAAATAAAAATAAATAAAAATAAATAAATTTTTATTAACTAACATTCGAAAGTAACAACAATAGCAAAATAGATTCAGCAATTACATTTCAGGAAACTTTTATTCATTAGGAGAAAGTAATTTTATTAAAAACGTTCCACTTACAAGGAGGGGGCACGGTCTGGGAAATGAACTTTGGAATCAAACTTTGTGTGGTGGTAGTTTACCCTTCATGTGTTAATATGATAAAATATTAGGGCGCACTATTCAGCCAATTCCGAAAAAAATGGATTCAAAGTTTTCATAGCTGTTATAGATAATAAAAAATGTGCGAACACGTCAGAACGCCGAGTAGTCGAGTCGGTAGTGTGCTGTACGTCGGTGCTGACTTCCGGTATGGGCCACGGGTTCGGTGTGCGATTATTATTATTTTTTTTTCGTTACAATTATTATTTTATACATTTTATTTAAAAAAATATTTACATGAAGAAATATTTTATCTCCTAATTTTTCATTAATTTGTTATTCGAGAGGTCTTTAAATCTTAAGTTTTTTCCCGGAAAAAATTTTTTATCTGTGTTTTTAATTATATCTATAACATTTCACATATACGTGCATATTTTTACTGGTAAGATTGATGCAAACGTTCCAGTTGCCGATGACTTATTTTTAACACCCTCAACACTATCGTGTGAAACTCATAAAGTCATCAAAAAGTGTGTTTTCTTGTATCACTGTAACTTTGTCCCTGGCTTTTGAAGAGGATTGAGTGTGTTTCGTGTCGCCAATATAAATCAGTTTACAAAAACGTTTTCAAGTGAAAATGTCAGCCAGATAAAATTGTGAGATAAAATATTTCTTCATGTAAATATTTTTAAATAAAATGTATAAAATAATAATTGTAATGAAAAAAATAATAATAACCGCACACCGAACCCGCGGCCCATACCAGAAGTTAGCAGCGACGTACAGTACGCTACCGACTCGACTACTCAGCACTCTGACGTATTCGCACATTTTTTTATCATATAACAGCTATGAAAACTTTGAATCCATTTTTTTCGGAATTGGCTGAATAGTGCACGCGTAATATTTTATCATATTAACACATGAAGGGTAAACACCACCACACAAAGTTTGATTCCAAAGTTCATTTCCCAGACCGTGCCCCCTCCTTGTAAGTGGAACGTTTTTAATACCACACAAAGTTTGATTCCAAAGTTCATTTCCCAGACCGCGCCCTCTCCTTGTTAGATGACGTTTATACACGGCAACAGAGGACAGATGCTTTTTACCGTGTGACATGTATACATGGCAACAAAGGTTAAGTGGCTAAGAGATTATATAAAATCTGTTAAGTTTAATATACTTTATATATTTATAAAAGTTGTGAAGATTTACCTTTTTTCTGAATATTACACAAAAACATTACATTGTTATTTATATTAATATTAAAACCCATATAGTACTAAAACAGTATTACTATAATAATTCAGTGATTTCTATAGCAGATAATTATTATTTTATTTATAAGGGTACTTGTTTCATAGCCATATATCATTACTGGTAGTACGCTCATATTGAGGAGTTTTCTTTTGAGGCATATTAGATTCTATATTACCTGCAAGCATACTATCTCAATTGCAAATTTTATTGAATTTCTCTCATCTCTTTTTGTGTTCTGATTACTTGTCGTAAGTATTTGTATTCTTCCCCCTGAAACTTGCATTTGTGAGGGTCATGAATTGCCTCCCCCGAACGGAGACGGAGTTGGAGAAAATTCCAAGGAGGGTGGGAGATCGAGCGTGGGATGTCTGTACCTTGTTACTCTCCATCTCGATTTTTCCCAATTGCGATTAAAACAAAATAACAGAAACAAGAGACGTAGAAAGGAATTTAAACGAGAGGGAGAGACAGCTTGTTAAAACAAAGATATCAAACTACGGCGATATAGCATGTCGTATTTCGATCATCGGGTCGACTCTTACCCCATAACAATAAATCGCGCGACGATACGAGCAGATATTTGATAGATAAATGGCATCTAGCCCAAAGAATGTTCAAAGAAAATAAACATTTAATTCTCAGCCCAGGAAAAGGGGTCGGAGAAGGTCCAGTTTGAAATCTATCTGGATTTAGCTGACGCACCCTGTATATTATTTTGATATATACTTACTTGAAATGATAACAATTTTTCCACACAGATTTTTTTCTCTTTCTTCACTTTTAGGCTGTTGGAGTGTTTCTATAATATTGCAAAGTTGATTACGAACACTGGGAAAAAAAATCATAATTTAATTCGTAATAATAATCCATTTATTTAATTTTAATATTTTATTGCATTAGTTTTAACAAAATTAAAGAAGAAAAGTTAACTAAAAAATAATGATAGAAATAAAAATAAATGGATTAAGTTTTAAATATTAATTATTATTTTTGAAGATAGCTGAAAAATAGCTTTTCCAAACAAATTCTTTAAAATAAAATATTATGATAATATTTTGAATGCGATAAAATTCAATAGAACTATTATAAAAAATAAAAGAATAAAATAAAATGATAAAACAGAAAGATTATGAGATATAGTTTACATTTAAAGCATCTTTTAAATACAATTAAACTATTTTATAACAAACATGAAAATGAGATCATGCTATATTGAACAAATGGTAATTTAAAGTTTAGTATATATACAGTCGCACACAAAAATTTCTTGCTTATAACCAGTAACTTGTTAGATATAACAAGCAAAATTGGTCCTTATTTAAAGAGCAAATCAAGTAATTTTTGTCACACTTGATCATAAAAATATATGAAATAAAGGTATTTCTCAACTTTATAAATTAATCTTTCCTGGAATATGCTCATAAGGTAAAATCTCATAAAACAAGAATCAATGTATTAAAAGCAGGAGCTCCATTCTCAACAATGAAATTTGACCATAATGAAATCAAATAAAAGTCAACAAAGTCAATAGTTCATGATTAAACAATGATTTATTTATATAAAGAAATGAAAGCATGGCCATTAAAAATCAAGCAAATTATAATAATAAAAGAATTATTTATGCCATATAATGACAATCGTACTGTGTTAAATGATTCTTTAGTTAACTGTTTTATTTCAATTTAAGAATGTTTCCTAAAATATCTGCAAAGAAATCACATATAATAAAATAAATTACTTTAAAAGTAACGGATTGTACAAAGTTCTTTGATGTTAAAGAATTTTTATTCTTTATTGACCAATAAATATATGAGTTTTTATACAGACTATTATCTTAGAAACAATCTGAAAATGAAAGTTATTTACTTAATTTGTAATAAAACCATGGCAGTCAGTCAGAGGGCATAGTCCTTCTTCTTGGTCCACCATATTGATTTTTCTGATTTCATAACAAATGATGAAATTTCTATTACAAACATTGTTGTACTAGTATGTGGTCTGAAATGCCTTTATATAAATAATTACCATTTATTTATTATAATTAGTGCTCATATTTTCAATTTTTTGCTACTTTAAAATTTAAAAAAAAAAAAAACTCACAAAATATAAGAATTCGTTAAGTGGGAATAATGAATGATGTATCTTACATTTGACATATGAAATATTTATAAATGTCCAGATTTCTTATTTATTTACTTTATTATATCTTAGCTAATTGCTAATCAAAATTAAAATCAGAATAAATTAAAAATCCAAATATTTTGCAATAATATGCTTTCCATTTTGTATATACAATCATCAGATATTTCTAATAAAAATTCAAAGAGATTGCACTAAGCACAAACCAAAAAATATTACTCAAAAGCCCTTTAGCAGTCAAAAGATTTTAATCAGAAATGTTTTCAATGCACTTGGCATCTTCTTCAGCTGCTACTACAAGACTTACCCTGTTACACAAGAACAGGGGACCAAACTACACAAAATAAACAAACATGACAAAATTTAAAGGGCAGGATTACATCTGGAAACACTCTCCTTAGCATCACATGCCAGTAAAGCCATATATTTCATTACTCAATAGATCTTCTAAGAATATATTAAGTATATTATAAAAACAAAAACCATACAGTTATACAATTTTTTAAAATTATTTAAAATCTACACGAATTAAAAATACATACAATTATCTGCAATCATTAAAAAATAAAATAATAATTGTCACAACAAGCAGTGCTCCCATACGGGAGTATTGAAAACTGACTATAGTGTATCGTTTAGTCTGCTTTGCTGACTTTAAACAACCATCTCCTTACACTAGGGATCATTTCCAGTTCCGTAAAATTTATCACACATCCTTTTTTCATTTTCTTTTTGAGGATTTCTAATGCCTCAATCATATTCCTGTCCCAGTTCTTCTCATCTGGCCAAATAATTCTTGCTCTTCTCCAGTGCACTTCAATAACGTGTAGCAGCGATCTCTGGCTTAGCACAATGGAGAGTTTACCATACTTGAGATCCATTTTATGTTCTTTTATCCTCGCTTCTAAGTTCCTCTCAGTATATCCTATATAAAACTCTTCCCTACCCAATGAGTGATTTGTTAAAGGAATTTCATATACCCCACTCCTGTCTTTATCATTTCTAATCATCCTGAAAAAAGTTGGGTTCCTTTTAAAACTCAGAGTACAATTGGTTAACCTGCCGATGTTTTTGGCAAACTTTTCTACCCACAAGGCTTGGTCAACATTCCTAAAGGTATCTGATTTATTTGTCTATGTCTTTCTCCTTACACAAACGCCTCTCTACCTTGTACTGTAACTTCATTAGAAAGCTTTCTCCATATCCATGTTCTTGGCCGATTCCCATAACCATACTAATCTCCTCCATTCAGTCTGTGAATCCAGAACAGTGTGTGTATGCTCTCCTGAAGAGGGCTGAAAAGGCAGTCCTCTTGTGGGAAAGTCTATCCTCTGAAACCATAGATAAATCTTTTGACTGCCAACAGGCTTTTGAGTATTATCATCAGATATTTCTTATTATTGTAGGATCAAACATAAAAAGTACAGGCATACTCTGATTTATGTATATCCGAATTCCATAAATCCGTACTTACATTTAAAAATTTTCCAAAATTTCTCTCTTTTTTGAGATGATATAAAAATTTATTGTATTTGCAAAATAAAAGTCTGTTTATGTTGGTTTACAACATTTAAAAGATTATTTCATTTTATTTATTTATGTTTGTTGTTATGCATTGTTTGTTGATCTTATGTACCATATTACTAATATGATTTTATACTATGAAGTATTGTCTTGCTTTCAGTCAGAGAGCAATATGGAACTCTAATGATATGCATACAATCACAGTAATCCACTAACTGATAATTTTTGCTTCAAAATTTTTGTTAAAAAACATTTTTTACACTTATGCAAAATCTGAATTATATAAAATCATTCGGTCCTAATTATTTGCACAAGTTGGGGAATACCTATAAGTGGGTATTTGATTGTCAATTACAAATGAAAATGAATTTTTAATATATTCCTGTTAGAATACACATTTTATAAATTAACTGTATAAATACTATATTAATACACAAAATATTCTCCCTTATACAATTTTCTTCTCAAAATTTAGAAAATTAATTAAAAGAAAAAATGTTTGTAATTTTACTAGCTAATTTTTTATTTAAGTTTATATTGCTAGCAATTGCCAAAGAAATTTTTGAAGAATATTTTTCCCTTATTTTGAATGTCCACTCAAGCATCATTCAAACAGTGAGTTAAAAGATAGAGAATTAAAACCAAAACTAAAATATGAAAAGAATTTCACTGAAACAAAAATACAGCCAGTCTACAATGATCACTCTAAGGCTGGCCAAAAACTAATCGATATTGCAACAATCCAGTTGCATTTTGCCGCAAGCGAAATCCGCCGTGTGATTCCCACTTTGACGGAAGCGTTTTCCCATAATTCTCTGCGATTTCAGTTTCTCTCAAAAGTCTTTGAGAATAAACAAAACATGAACACTTTATCTAATGATGACGGCTAAAATTTATGGATTTGAAACGATGAAAATTCAACAAAAAGATTGTTTGGGTCAAAGATATACAATATATATAAAAAAAGAAAACAGCAAGGCTACTTTTCCAACTTGATTCAGGAAATGAGATTGAAAGATAGAGAAAATTATTATAGGTAAAAATCATGATGTACTATATATTATGATAATTATTTGCTTATTAATAAGCTATAAAATTGTATTAGTATTTATTTAATATACGTCATAAAATAGGTTAAAGTTTATTGGTCAGATTATAGACGACGGTTTTTGCCGTTGCGGAAGAGTTGAAAAGAATTCATTCCAGTGCGGTGTTTTGCCGCGAGATTATGACGTCAAAACCGGACTGCTTTCGTCATCAGCGGATTTTCCGTTGCGGTTCCGTACTAGTGGGAACCGGCCTTAAGGCCGGCCGCAAACTAGTTGATATTGCAGCAATCCGGTCGCATTCGACGTCGTACCAAAATCGTACATACAACTTGTCATTGCATACTCATTGCAGCGACATCACCTCCGATGAAAAAGAGGCGGAGCGAGCTTTAACTTTCCTAACATCAAACATGTGATATTTGGTGCGATGGGACATGCGCAGTGAAAACTTTGGAAAGTTGAGCATGCGTATATGGATATTGTTGTTTGTCAGATGATCTACGATTTATTAAATAAATTTCAGATTTTAAACAGAATTTTATTCATTTTTACATTTAATGATGTAAATTGAATCAAAAATTTAAATAATACAGTAATAAAATTTATATAGGTAAAAAATTCACATTATCTAAAGGTAAATGGCTTTGTTTTAAATGACATGCGAATTGAAAACTTTGGAAAGTTGAGCATGCCTATTTGGATATTGTTGTTAGTTTATCAGATGCTCTACGATTTATTAAATAAATTTGAGATTTTAAACCAAATTTTATTCATTTTTACATTTAATGATGTAAATTGAATCAAAAATTTAAATAATACAGTAATAAAATTTATATAGGTAAAAAATTCACATTATCTAAAGGTAAATGGCTTTGTTTTAAATCTAAGAAATATTTGGTTGGAGAATAAAACAACTATTCATTCTACTAGAATTGAGAAATTCAATCACTATTGAGATTAAGAAGAAAAACAAACTTTTTGTTTGTGTCATAATTTTATTCCTTTTTGAACAACTCACTAATACTATATGTACAGTCGGTTCCATAAAGTTTTGTACCTATAATACAATAATAAAATTTATATAGGGAAAAAATTCACATTATCTAAAGGTAAATGGCATTGTTTTAAATGCTAAGAAATATTTGGTTGGAGAATAAAACAGCTATTCATTCTACTAGAATTGAGAAATTCAATCACTATTGAGATTAAAAAAAAATAACTTTTTGTTTGTGTCGTAACTTTATTCTTTTTTGAACAACTCACTAATAATATATGTACAATATATACAGATAAAATGAATATACAGTGCAACGGAAGCCAGCATTAGAGTGTTGTCTGTACGTCGTCATTACTCGATAGGCTTTAAACAAATGTTGATTGGCTATGAAAACATCATCATGAGTGACCTCGATTAAACAACCTCCTCAAAGATCGTATCCAGAAACGTCTTATGAAATGGTCATCTGACTAGAGAAATTGCATCTGACATCAGATCGCAGTTGATGCTATCGACTAGTTTGTGGCCAGCCTAAACATAGATAAGTGGCATAACACCCTAATTCGTAAAAAAGTTGTAATTTTTATTCATAGTAGTATAGAATTATCCATATTAAAAAAATTTATAAAAAATAACTTTACAAATTACATAAATAAGAGAAATTTTATACTGTTATACAGGGTGAGTTTTTTATCTTGAGACAACGAAATATCTTTCTGAAATAATCAGATCCTATTAAAAGTTATAGACAAAGGTTGTAGGGTTTCGAAGGGGCAATCAATTGGTGACCTTTACCTTCAATGTCATTTCAAGGCCAAGTCGGTTTTTTAAATGGGAAGACATACTTTTGACCCCAGCAAAGGAAAGATCGGAAAATTTCACAATAGGATATACTCTTGACATTAAGGTTTAGGTCAAATGTCAAGGTTATTTGCAATCAAAATATTTACCAACGGGAAACCATAATTTTTATCACATTTTTAATGACCTTATTACCTTACGGATAAATACAGCACATTTAGCAGTAGAATATGTAAGCACACTTTAATTTCTTACTACAAATTAATTCAGTTCTTACACTGCCTATTTTTTAGACCCAAATACAATGCATTAAAATATTTATAGTGTTTCCTGCCTTAGAGCTGTTTATTATTAATTGAATTTCTTACTAAAAACGTTTTCAATATACATGGATATTATCATCAGTTAACCAAAACATTCTAAATTAGAACTACAAAACTAATCTTATCCAATAGAACAGAATTGTTAATACTTTTGTAAGTGTTTTTGAAATACGATGTTTTATGTATATGTTTGTACGATGTATATGTTTATGGTTGTACGATGGTTGTACGATGTATATGTTTGATATGGTTGTACGATGTATATGTTTTTGAAATATGTAAACACACTTTAATTTCTTACTAAAAAGTTTTTAGTAAGAAATTAAAGTGTGTTTACTTATCCTACTGCTAAATGTGCTGTATTTATCCGTAAGATATCACTTGGAGAATAAGCAGTTCTTTGGAAATTTTGGACTTATACTGACCTTATTACTTTGACCTTTAAAAGAATTCACTACTTTTAGCACTACCCATGCAAAGTCGCGAATTTGAACGAGTGCAATACTATTAATTATAACTAAGCCTAACAGTTAGCGACTCTGCAAATTCCAGAGTTCTGACTGAGCTCAGGTCTTGTCAAGTTCTAACTTAAATGTAATTAACTACAAAAACAATCTAACAATAAATAACATAAACCGGCAAAAACGAAACTGGAACTTATCACTAGAAGTAACGAATAAGTGTTAGATTGAAACGACAAAAAACGATGTTAGAACTTACGCTAATAAATTAAAGAAATTCTCAAAGAAGTTAGATAATAAGAAAATATAAATTTATTAGACTCAAAAACACTTACAAAAGTGTTAACAAATGCTTTATTGAAACTATAATAAAGCAATGAACAAGTATCCACCAAAACTTGTTTAACTCAATTCAAAACTCAACAATCAATTATTTACAAAGAAAAGAACCTTAAATACTATTTAAATTCTACTACCTCCATCTCCGATACAAACTTCAAATAATCGTCGATCTTTACAAGAACTCAAATGTCACTTGCCAATTTTACGTCTGGAAATTCAGCACCTCAAAAAACTTGTCGATTGCGTCGTTCTTTTATACTTGAGTGACGAACACTTCCACACTCGCTCATTTACATACTTCTACGTAACAAGTTCAAAGTTATTAGTTTACAGAGTATTTCATTCATGTCGTTATCTTTACAATTAATTTATATATCAAACAAAACACCGATATGGATCATTCTTATTTTCACATATAAGTTTCAGTGATAAAATTTATGTAGATAAGATGACATCATTAACCGGGATAGCTCTTCCAGATAAGGGTTCTGACTCTGTATCACGTGATTGCCAACTACAACGGAGAAGGTGGAAGTAAGTTAACTTTTAAACTAAAATATAATACGTTAG